>VUQS01033889.1:0-10040 GCA_015108495.1 Heterochromis multidens
CTTCTAAGATGGGGACCATCACCCCGGTCTGCCACTCCAAAGGTACCCCCCCAGATCTCCACGCGACATTGTAGAGGCGTGTCAACCAAGACAGCCCCACAACATCCAGAGCCTTCAGGAACTCAGGGCAAACCTCATCCACCCCAGGGGCCCTGCCACCAAGGAGTTGTTTAACTACCTCAGTGACCTCGCCCCAGTGATAGGTGAGTCGTCCCCCTCATCCCCAGACTCTGCTTCCTCTACAGAAGACGTGTCAGTGGGATTAAGGAGGTCCTCGAAGTATTCCTTCCACCGCCTGACTATATCCTTAGTCGAAGTCAGCAGCGCCCGACCCGCATTATATATTGTGTGAGTAGAGCACCGCTTTCCCCTCCTGAGTCGCCTGACGGTTTGCCAGAATCGCTTCGAGGCAGTCCGAAAGTCTTTTTCCATGGCCTCACCGAACTCCTCCCACACCCGAGTTTTTGCTTCAGCCACTGCCCGAGCCACGTTCCGCTTGGCCTTGCCCACCTGGAAACTGTTGATTTTGTCGTCTTTTCCCCCCAGCATTTCTGAAAACACCACGAAGCCACAGAGCTACCTAAGATGCCACAGCTACATTGATTTCCTCTAAAGTAATCCCTTGAGAGATAGTTATATTCCAGAGAGAAAATCCAAGCAAATAAACTGCAATAAATTGAATGTATTTATCACAAAAACAAATGTGGTGCTGGCAGTGTGCCTCCATTATCCTGCCAGCCTCAAACTATGCAGATGCACAAGAGTAGATCTGATAATGTATTCTGTGAAATGAAATAAGATTAGACCACAGATCACACATTAAATACACATAAAATAAAAGAAACCTGCACCAAAATCAGTAAAAAGGCTGCAATATGTTTGTGAATCTGCAGGAAATTACTGTGTGGCATTTGCTCCTGCCACCATGAGTCCTCCTCAGCAAGGCCGGGCGACACAGCTGCATTTTACACACAGTTTTATTCACACACCTTTTTATTCACAATCCGTGGCACTCTCTGTGCCCGGCTGTAGAGCGCCACCTCTCAGGCTCACTGCTGAGCGTCTTGTGTGTCTCGTCTCCGGTCCCACACGCTATCAGAGGCGAGGTTAATTAGACATGCCTGACAGGTGTGCCACCCTCCTCATCAGTCGCTGCTCCTCCAAACACAGTGCTCCACCTCACACTCCTGCGACCGAGCCCAGAAACCACACCCCGCTGCCACATGCTGTAATCAGTCTGGTTGTATTATGAACATCATACAGATCCCAAATAATGCGTTTGTTCATAATTATTATCAATGAAGATGAATATTTTCTTCTTCCTATGATACAGATCTGTGCTCTAATGCTTAATATTATATTTTGATGATTGCATAACAGTGAACCTTTAGTCTAATTGTGACATAATGCAGTAGGTTTTACCTGTGACCTGGTGCATATGAGACAATTAGCAAGATGTAAGCTAATTTAAAAGTACATACAGCATTTAATCAGGTTGATTCATGTCAGTAAACTTCAGAGTATAACAAACTGAAACATACAGTTGTTAAAAAGTCAATTTAAAAAAAAAGAAAGTTCTTGTTTTTGAATTGTGAAGCCAGGCTTTCAGGGCTGGGAAATAGTTTGTTGTAAAATGTAAAATAATTTGTTATGGCTGTGAAATTCATGGAGTTCAACATAGTTCAGCAATATGTGTGTCATGTTTAGTTCAGCTGACCAATACATGGCTCTTTGCTTACTTTATCGTAGATAGTTTGGCTGTACCCCACCATAAACTGTAAGTAAAAGATGGATGTGATACCCATTAGTGAAGTCCCATTAGGAAACCTCACACTGAGGGTTTTTTGGGGTTTTGAAACCAGATGTGATGAAATGGAGAGACACTGCACACTCAAGCTAGTGACTTGTCACTTACATATACAAATACCCAAAAACATAAACTGCTTTATCATCCTTTCTGATTCTAATGTAGAACATAATTTACCAAGCGAACATTGTGTTGTGTTTAACAAGAGTTACCAAGACCATGAACTCGTCAGTGAAGTGTTTACTGAGGTCATAAACCAAGTTAGAAGTAAGGTAGTTTTCTCATAGACGTCTATACAATCAGACTTCTTTTTCAACCAGAGGATTCGCCCCTGCTGGCCATTAGAAAAACTGCAGGTTTAAAGCATTTCACTTTCAGAAGCTATGCCCATTTTTTATATACAGCTTTCAGTGAGGACTTAGGGGACCTTTATGAACGTACTGCAGTGTTGTGACAGTAGATCTGGTGTGTGTCCTCTCTAGATGATCACATGGCTTTCAGCTGTGACATCTCTAAAGAGCAGGCGGTTCAGACAACATTTGAAACGATCCAGAAGACCTGTGGAAACATCTCCTATCTCGTGAATGCAGCTGGCATCAACAGGTGAGCAAGTAAGAAGTGGACACCTCTCCTGATTCTCTGCTGCATTTGCAGAAGTATTTAGGGACATATATTGTAAATAAATGGATTTATTTCATAGAAAACTTTACTGCTAAACTCCTGCATGTTGCTGTTGTGTGTTTGCTCAGGGATGGTCTGCTACTGAGGACCAAACCGGAGGACATGGTGGCTCTGCTTCACACCAACCTGCTGGGCTCAATGCTGACCTGCAGAGGAGCACTGCGCAGCATGCTGCACAGCCAAGGAGCAGCTATCGTTAATATAGGTACTTAATGGTTCAGATTAGCGGTGTGGCTTTGGCTTAGCCACTAGAGGGCGGTGTTACTACTTTTATAGTTTCACTTCAGCGTACCCTTTAAGGAACATAGTGGTATTTATTGCTCATTTTAGCCCAAGTAAAATCAGGTACTGACAATTTTCTTGAACTGTGTATTTGTGGAAAAAAGTAGCTGGAGAGGCTAAAACAACCTAAATAATATACAGTATAATGTCTGTATAATGCCTCTATATGTAGCTCCATAAAATACAGTGAAACAAAATTAAATAGAATAAAATACTAAATGTAGTAGAAAACAAGCACAGTTAAAGGCAGATGACATTAAAGTGGCTGAGTAGAGTGTGAAGTGTAGAAATAAAGCTGTGAGGTGAGAGAACAGATGATTCTCTGCTAAACAGATGTGATGAGTTGTAAAACATTGTTGCATGAGGAAAAGATTTCCTGATTCAGTCTGTTAGAGGAAGTTCTCCGCTGCCCGTTCAGTAAGTGATGCAGAGGGTGGTCAGGATTATCCACAGTGGATAAAAGATGGTTCAGTGCCTCCCCTCCACCACATCTTCACAGGTTTGCACAGGTTTGCACAGGTTTGCCTTCCTGGTCAGTTTGTTGGTCTCTGATGCTGCAGACAAAAGCAAAGTATACACTGCACTCATCACAGCAGACTGATTTTGTGTCCCAGTGACCACTGAAATTACAGTTAACTTAGATATATCCAAGTGACTGCCCGGAGGTGTTTCAAGATCAAACCAGAATGTGAAACAATAAGCGTGACTAGAATAATATTAATGTGAATTCTCCCTCAAGGTTTACTGTTTATATTTCTTTGTAAAGAAAATCTATTTTAATTATACAGATTATACAGATGTAAATTAACAACAGAGTCATGAATTCTTTATCCACCACACTGGGAGTCATGTAATTTGATTGTCATATTAAATAGGAACATAAATGTCTTTTGTTTTGAGACATTAATGTGAAACCAAGTTGTCTTAATGTATTTCTGTGTCATGTCTGCAGGCTCTGTTGTGGGCCTAAAAGGGAACTCTGGCCAGTGTGTCTACAGTGCCAGTAAAGCTGGTCTAGAAGGCTTCACTCGCTCCTTGGCTAAAGAAGTTGCTTCACGTAATATCAGGGTTAACCTGCTGGCTCCAGGTACAGCACATCCTTCTGATTGTTTCACCTTTCTCTCTCTGTCTTCTCAACATCTCCTACGACTTCTCTTATTTCCAGTGTTGGGTTCTTTGCTCAAAAAAATTAATATGTTATACGTTACTCTTTGCTTTTTTAAAAAGTAGCACACCTATAAGGGTGAGTCCAGACACCCTCCGGAGGAAGCTCATTCCTACCACTTGTATCATTGATCTTGTTCTTTTGGTCACTGCCAACAGCTCGTGGCTATAGGTGAGCGTGGAAATACAGTTTGAATAGTAAATTGACAGCTTCCCCTCCGTATTCAGCTCTCTCTTCACCACAACAGACTGGCACTGTGGCTGCATTACTGCAGATGCTGCAGCAAGCTGTCTATAAAGGCTCCAACATGGTTCTTTGGTGGTCCTATGCACCGCCTACGGACAGCTTTGCAGACCATGGTCTACATGTTGTAGCTTTTTACTCACGCCAGGGGGCAGTGTTATAAACAACCAGCCTGTGGGCTACTCGCGCTTGTGTTGTTGTTGATCCTGGACAGCCACGGAGAAAGTCAAAGTTAGAGCATACAAAGAGCTGAAATGAAACTGAGTGTTAAAAGCAATGAAAAGTGTCCACTGCAGCTTCTCGTGGTATTTTTTCATCTTTGATTTTTTTTTTTCACGCTTCTCCCGTTTGTGGTGAACTCCATTGTTGCTCCCTTCCCTTTTCTGGCCCACTTTTCATGCTTCTTCTATGGTACAGCGGTTGCATTCATTTCCTGTGGAGCCTACGGAGATTTCAACCAATACAAATGTGCTCCCGTGCAGTCCTCTAAAATCCCAACAGCGTGTAGCTCAGCTGTGCGTTGTTGCTGATGGGAGGGCTGGAATAGGGAAGGGAGCGACAGCTTTTCCCATTTCAGGAACAGGAGAAGTGAAAAAAAAACATCAAAGATAAAAAAAAAATACAGCCTGAGAAACACCGACAGTAGCTGCAGTGGACACCTTTTTAAATACTAGGTTTCATTTCAGCTCTTTGTATGTTATAATTTGGTCTTCGACGCAGTATAAGCGAGATCAGCCCACAGACCAGTTGTACCCCATAGTTTGGACACTGCCCCCATCTGGCAAAAGACACTCTCTGCAGGTAGACGGGCAGTCTGTAACTCCCTGTCTGCTAATACACGGCCAAATAAGAACCATACTGAACCCATTAACCAGTCAGTGTTTGACTTGCGCATAGTGTCATCCACGTTGAGCTACGTTGCTGTTGGGTCCTTGGAGGACTGCACACAAATGATTGCGTATCCCTTTGGGTAGACTGCATAGGCAAATACCTACTTGAACTCTTCCACTTGAGGCAGCAACTCATCCCTAACCTGCTAACCTTCAGCCTTATACGGCTGAGAAACGTGGCCTTGGACTTGGAGGGGCTAATTTTCATCCAGTTCATACTACAGACCACTCCAGTGCAAGTTGGAGCAGAGATTAGATCCTTAAATTAGTGATTAGTAATAGTAATATTTTTTACTGAAATTAGTACAGTAATGAGTTACAATTACACATTACCTTGCAAGATTTTACACCCAGCATTGCTTATGCCAGTCTCTGTCATCTTGTTGCTTGTTTTTTTGGGGGGTTTTTTTGTTAGGTTTTATCCACACTGACATGACTGCAGGGATGAAAGAGGAGGCTGTAGAGCGCACCATCCCTCTGGGAAGATTTGGAGAGCCAGAGGAGGTAGCCCGGGCCGTCCTCTTCCTCCTGGAGTCCTCCTACATTACAGGAGAGGTGCTGGTGGTGGACGGCGGGCTGCAGCTGGCCATGTAGGGAGTAACAGCTTCCTCTGGAGCTATTGCAATACTGTTTCAAATATTCAGTGTCTTATTTTAGGCATTAAGTATTACTCTTGATTGAGAAACGTATGACTGATAACGAAAAGAAAAACTTTTGAACTTAAAGCCTAAGTTAAGTGTAGTTCCCTAGCCACACTAAATTAAAAGTGATACCCGGTAAGCTGCTGGATTATGAGACTGTGTATTTGTTACTTGTATCAACTGTGTTGTTACTGCAAAAACTTCAGATTAAACCAAACATACTGTATGTTGTTAAAACTCATTTACTTACTTCTGCTGAGTCACTCTGTTCAGCCACAGTGGGCGTGGCCTTTGACAGTCAGTCATGACTAACGCTGCTGACTCCAGAGTGTCTGGCCCAGTCCAGACCTCCGTGCCCTGAGGTCCTGAATTTGATCAGTAAATTTAACACTGTTGGTCTTTTTCCATGACTGTAAAGCACCCGCCTGCTTGCATGCCCCTGATCCTAAAGCTCAGGTTTTGTTCCCCATGTCCCCCTGGGAGACCCCCTCACAGCCGCCACATGTTGCCCTCCACCGTCCCCTGCCTGTGGCCCCCCGAGCCCACCTCTGGAGGGGCCTGTCGAGGGAGGAGGCATTTCAGGCTGCAGCTGGAGGGAATTAGAGGTAGTGGTGGAGGTAGGGGGGTATTTTTAGCTCTGGGAATGTTTTGAGTGTCTGGTTACAGCTCTGGACCTGTACTGTGGATGTGTGGGGCTGGAGGTGACTGTCATGCTCAGTGATGAGATTTGCAAAGCTCATTAAAACATACTGTTATTAAAACCAGGACTTTAAATGAGCTACACTGATTCTCTTTTGTGTGCATTTCTAGTCTAAATGTTGTATGTTCTACTAAAAGCAGTAGTCAGCCAGGTAGATGGATTCAGCAGCCATCTTTCAAGTTCATTTAAACTCATTTTAAACTGGATCTGGTTTACTTTTAGTTTCCCATTTATTCTTTCTCTGAGCATTGCATGGTCTGACGTTGGGGTGAATTTGTTGAGATGTCCACTGCTGGGAAGATTGTGGCATTGTGTTAACACACACCTGAATTCTCCAGAAGAGCAAACTGCCAAAACTTCTGCTTTTATAGAGGTGCTCACACTTGCTGATGATCAATTATTTAAGTGCATTTGATTAGCAGCACCTGGCTGCTACTTACCCTCTTAATGTGAAAACTTTCTTTTTCACATGACAGTTAAAGTTATCTTAGACAGTGATTTTGTTAATTTAGCTCCCTTCACTCCTATTCATTGCTTGTGATCTCAGCTGCTTGCCTGGGTAATTTCTGTACAATGAGATGAACAGGAACATCATTTTTGCTAACTAGTCTAACTGCAAACTACCCCTTTGGTTACTAATTTAAAATATTTTATTCAGAATTTTAGATAACTTCATCCAACATGTTTAACTGACTGTTTTACTTGATTATCCATCCAGTTAGCCAATAATTTCAGCTGCCTATGCAGGCTTTAAGTGAGCCGTTTCAAAAAGCTATTGTTCCTTAACATTTAAGTCATATGTGTAATTATTTTGAATGTCTGTTACTACTGCTCATGCAATATTTTTATTTAACTGATCTCTGCCTACTACAGAAGTACCCTCCAAAATATAGTGCTGTGCAAAAGTCTCGAGTCGCCCCTCATTTTTTTTATATATTGGTGAGAAAATGGGAAATAGGTGCAACGGTTTATTGAAACATGTGCAGCCTTCCACTTCTTCTTTTGGCCTCCACTTGCCCAGTTTCCTCAAATTGTTTAAGGACACACTGCACACCATGCCAAGAGTTTTTGGCAAATAGCTCTTTGGGAATCACCTTGTTGGTGCAAAAATACTATCTTTGGCATTTTTCATAGATTCAGCTAAAGAAATTGGAACAAATTACAGTATGTGTTTTTGTGACAAGCTACTGGTAGCAAAGTGCCTAAAGATACAGTTTAAAATAGGTTCTTAGCTAAGTGGTCTGTTATGTGTAGACACAAGACTGGTTTATCCCATGAGTAAGGTGCCTTTTTTATGCTTGAATGATTCATAGGTCCGTGTTAAGTGACGTACGAAACAAACAAAAAAACATTCCTTTGTAAATGATCAGGTATGAGGACTGGACTGAAAATTAGTGAAAAAGTAGCCAATGTCCAGAGAAAAACTTTGAAAGTAAAGTAAAGTTTATTTATAAGGTGCCTTTCACAGACAAAGTCACAAAGTGCCCGATACCTAGAGAAAAAAACAAATAAAACAATAAAATATACGTGAACAACACAAGGTCAGACACATAATTCACCTAATGTCTGTCTGAACAGGAATGGTGTAGCTGTTTAAAAGCTACATCTGAATCAATAAAATGAAGGAATGAGGGCAACTCATTCCAGAGTTTTAGAGCCACTACCCCAAAGGCTCGATCTCTGTATATTTTAAAACGAGTAAGAGGAAATATTTTAAAATTGGGGAGATATGATGTCTCTTTCTAGAATTAGTTAAAAGACATACAGCTGCATTTTGGACAAATTGCAGTTGATTTTAGCAAATTGATTTGTTAAGACAGACAAGATAGAAGCATGAACAATTTGCACCATTTCCACCTTAGAAATAACATGTCCTAACTTAGCAATGTTTCTTAGATGAAAAAATGAGGATTGTGTCAGCATCCTGTCATGACAGTCTAAAGACCGAGAACTGTCCAGGATAACCCCAAGATTACACAAACTAGATTTAACAGAGGCGCTTAGAAGGCATCGTTTGATTCTTGGGATGGCACTATCTGGAGGAATGATAAGAGTCTCTGTTTTATCAGAATTTAACTGTAGATAATTAGCATTTAACCAAAACTTAATGGCAGTCAAACGGGTATTTAAATCAGCAAGTTTGAAAAGCTAGTTGAGTCGGAAAGAACAGGACCGCTGGATGTCATCTGCATCCAGATGGTAAGAAATGTTTTTAAAATTAGCAATTAGCAAGAGGTAACATGTACAAGCTAAACCGTACAGGTCCCAAACCGATTCCTGTGGAACACCAAAGGACAAGGCAGCCTTTTCCAACAAAAAATGATTAATAGCGACAGAAAAACTTGTCTGCAGATAAGCTTTAAACCAGTCTAATGCTGATCCAGACACACCTACCATCTGATGTAACCTGTTTAGTAAGACTCTGTGACCACAGTATCAAAAGCTGAACTCAGATCTAACAAAACCAGAACAGCTTAATTTCATCTGAAGCCATCAAAATGTCATTTGTAACCCTAAAAAGGGCAGTTTCAGTCGAATGTAGTCTACGAAAGCAAGACTGAAATTTATCAAAATTGTTATGCATTTCCAAAAAAGATACAAGCTTCTCAGCTAAAACCTTTTCTAAAATCTTTGACAATTAAAGCAACCGTTACCCTTACCTGCAATTTTTAGGTAAGTCCAGGTTAGATTTTTTTAGCAAGGGTTGAACAATAGGATGCTTAAAGTAGGTGGGAACAGAACCAGTTAACAGGAATAAGTTTATCAAGCCACATGAGCGTCTACTGTATTAAAAACTATTAAAACAGCGATGTAGAAAGTACATGTGCAGGGCTTGATGATGGTTTCATTTTGCCTATGAGATGAGTGATTCTTGCCAGAAAAGGAGAAAATAATCCAGATTTACAGAACAAGAAAACAAAAAAACTAACGGAGTGAGCAGATGAACAGGTACAACGCTTGAGCGAGCATTTCTTACTTTATCTACAAAATAAAGCAGTTCTTACTTGAGCAATAGTTCTCCAGAAACCCTGGAGAACTATTGCTCAACACCACTTAAAAAAATTACAGGAAAGTCTGGCTCCTACGAAGCAAAATATAAAGAAATGAGGGGTGGCTTGAGACTTTTGCACAGTACTTGTACCCCTTGTTGGGGATCACTGTGCCAAAAGACTGCATGACTTTGTCGCTCTTTAACATTTTTAGCATGAGTGGCATTTCCTGTGACTGATAATATGTTTTTTGGCATCCTTTTATTGTTTTAGGAGGAGCCTACCAGTCCATAAAAACATTCACACTGTGTCTGAAGAGTTTGATTGTTTTTTATTAACATTTTATAACCTAAAATAGTATCAGGAGAACAATCCATATACAGGCATTGATTGGCATAGAAATGTGCAAACACAGAAAGTGTCAGCTGACCGAAGCTCAGAAAAAGATGTCCACTTCGTAAAGCGTTACAGAGGAGACACAAATCATAGATATAAATATGCCTTGCTGTTGATTTCTTTATGTTGAGAGTGTTTACTACCCATGAATACTGAGGGAAAAAATTTGTGTTTTTTATACATCCTAGTAAAAGTTATTTGGCACTGTACAAGTGTCCAAAAAAAAAAAAAAAAAAAATAAATTA
>VUQS01033889.1:10060-30257 GCA_015108495.1 Heterochromis multidens
ATACATCCTAGTAAAAGTTATTTGGCACTGTACAAGTGTCCAAAAAAAAAAAAACATGCAAAGAAACTGTGTTTGCATTAAGTGATTTAAGGTAGTAAATATATTTATAAAACTTCATGATAGACAGGATTGTTTTATTGGTGAACAGAAGGTTGCAGATATAATTTATGTTAAGATTGTTTGGAAAGTAAATAGTATTTTTTTTCCCCATACAAAAATAAAATTGGACAATCTGTGATGTGTGTGACGAAAACACTAAAACCCTTCACAGCACCCTCTCTTGAGACTCTTCACACTTCAAAAGAATAAACCACCAAAGAAGAAGGAAAAATAATCCCCTAAATAACCCACCATCATTTAAGTTTTTCAGTATTACTCTTCACATCCCTCTATCGACCTGCTTTTACTGCCATCTTCGCCTCTTGTTAAAACCAACTTTCCTTAAGGCCTGCTGCAAATAAACATCCTTTTAACCAAACCTTATGTCTTCTGCCAAAAACAAGAAACAAAAATAAAAACACACCGTTTGTAAGGTCCGGCCTTGTCCAGTATCTCTGATCTATAACCTAAAAACACAGAGTGTATGATGCTTTAACTACAGTCACATATCTGCACCGTGCTACATAAGCCCTCACAATAAAAGTCAGTGATCTCTTTTGTCGAAGCTACTATGCTTTGAATCATTTAGTCTCTTTTCCTCAGCTGGTGTGATTGCTACTTATAAATATAGTATTAGTCAGTGAATTGCAAATGGCACCACTTGAACATGCATAGTAATTTGGTTTCATTTTTTTTGTATCTTTAAAGAAAGAAAAAGGCACTTTAAAGGATAAAACAGAGTCAGCCATACATTGAACAGTCCTTTCTTGTGGTAAACACCTCAATCACTTCCAGATCCAGTTGATAAAATGAAACTTGGGGAAACAACTTGATGAATTCTGTAATGCATTGGTGTTGTGTCATCCTACTTAAAACAAAACAAAAAAAACATGGCAACACCTTCTCACTTTGCCCACCCACGCTTTACTTCAGTATCTGCAGTTCAGTGGCGGTGGACAAGATTATACTCTGCCTCTCCTCATTAGGAGTGTCAGGATCACAGGCAGCTTTCAGGCTTTTCTGGGTAATCTTCACACCTCCCAGTCATCTCTACAGGTCATCACTTTCCACCAGGCCACCGGGCTGCACAGGACTGGAGTCAGGGAAGAAGGCCGCCTTCACGTCCAGGCCTCTCTCTGTCAATGCTGCGTAGCGGCTGGTGGAGGGACGCACCTTTTTGGGCTTGGGGAGGTTAGGCTGCTGCCACTGAGCTGAAAAAAAGAATAGAGGGTTAAATACTTTGTATAAAGAAAAAAAAATGTTAGATTCAGTGAGCAGCGTGTGATAGCCTGAACTTACTGTGAATATCAAGCCGAGCGGTGCTGGATACGATGCCGGCGTCATTCTTGGCTGACACTGTGTACCAGCCAGCATCTTCTTTCAAAGCTGGCTGGATGATCATACACAGGTAGCCACAGTTGTCCTGGTGCATGCTGGGAAAGAGTGGAAAGAGCATTGACATACATCAGACACATTATAGGAGAGACAGACATGACACTCCAAGAATTCTGAATAGAAATCTAATGCCAAAAGTGGCGAATGTTGCACCCCTGCCCCAGAAGAGTCAATCATGTTGTTGCACTAATGCAAATGCATAGGTAAGGTTTCTTTGATGGCAGACATATCCACTCCCCTATCATACTAAAGATGTAGGTAAGTGCCTGTATTGCTTGCTGTATCTATAATGTGAATTTTCATGACGTGTTGGTGCTCTGGTGGCATGGTCCCATTAGTGCTTTGGATTGAACCGTTAATGCAACCATAATGCTGGGAAACTGTGCACATTTGTAGTATTGGTATAAAAAGCTTTTTAAACCTAATTTTGGGGCAAAGTCACCAAACTTTAGAAGTGCTTTTTGGCAGATTTGACTGGTGATTCTTTACATGTAGTTTTTATGTTGCAGTGACTTAAAATTAAAGTTGTGCCTCTGTTGGATAAAATAACTGTCCAGAGGTGTTGTCAAGTGGCAAGACTTGCTGTCAGAAGGACTTGCATACATTTTTAGTAATTATTTAAATGGTATTTGATGTCCTTTTTTGGGGAAACACCATCCATCTGGTGCAAGGCATCAACAGTATTAAAAGTGCTAGCTTCTGTCTAACATTTATTTCTGTTTACCTGATTCTGTCTGTGTTGTGAGTGAAAGACTCGTTCTCCCTCTTCCAGAAGATTTGTGGGTAGGGAACTCCCGTCACACGGCACTCCAGTCGCACAGGATGACCCTCTGCAACGCTCGTGTTCTGAAGCTTCTCGATGAACGAAGGGGCCTTGTGCATCTCTTTGGCTATGGAGAGAGAATGTGTTACTTAGATGCACTAAGGGATTGAATCAAACATGTGTCATCTGTGTTAGCCCTGTGCTAGACTGGTGACCTGTTCATGGTGTACCCCGACTCTTGCCCTATGACTGCTGGGATACACTCCAGCTCCCTGTCACCCCTAGATAGATGTATCTGCAGTGCACTGGAGCATGGCTAAAGGAGAGCCTGGGTGGCATTGCACCTCTGAAATTTGACTGGGACTCCTGGTCTTGTGCTTTCTTATTAATGTGACAATTACCATTTGATTTCCCTTTATTTAATTTCCCTTTTTTCCTGTTCTCATCAATCCACCATTGTAAATATAACTATATAATGTTGAATAATATAATAATATACACTGAAAGCTAATTACAGATGCAAAAGTGCCTCACAGTGGATTGGTCCACTGCTTAACTCATTTAATTCTCAAAGATACACTTAAAACAAAAGGTGTGTGATTTTGTTACAGGGCAGCTACATCTCCTGCTGCACGTTTATGGAAGCCATCCACAGTTAAAATCATTAGAACTCACTCAGTTTTCAGGTAGTGTGCAAGTGGTTTAGTTTGGCATTTATTTCAGAAAGAACTTATAGAACTACCTGATTTATCTGATTTCTCGAGCCCCTCGTGTGCCACCTCATTAAAAAAATCCTCGAACCACCCTTGTCTGTGTTCATGCTGATGTTTCTGTTTACCTGCAACGATGAGTTCCAGGTTGAAAGAGTTCTGGCCGGCTCTGTTGCTGGCGATGCAGGTGTAGATGCCTGCGTCACGGCTGGTCACAGGCTCGATGACCAACGAGTGCACGCCATTTTCCCTCACCAGCATCTTATGGGCAGAATCGGGGCGGATGGTCTGTCCGTTCAGCTGCCAGATGAGGTCAGGAGTGGGTAGGCCGCTTACCTACAGGTGGGGAAAAACACAGAAGACATTTGACTCAACGTGTGAATGCTTATGAAGTTTGTGCTTGTTTTTGTTCGAAAAATGAGGTTATTAGCTGCGTGTTTGTGTTTACTGGGAGTATGAAAACAGTTTGGTTAATTTGTGTTTGTCTGGAGGAGCCTGGCTGCCTGCATGCTTTGTCATGGGAATAAACTGGACTGAGAAAAGACATGTTTCTCTTTGCAGAGAAACCTAACACCTGTTCTTCTGCATCTGGCTCACGTGAAAAATGTGCCACACAATGTTCAAATTCTCACAGAAATAACACAAAACAGCAGACTAAGCAGTGATTAAGTATTTCTGGAAGGGGCCCAATACACATTTAGAAGTTGTGACATTTTAAGAATGGAAAATCCAGGAAGCCTCAAATGACCTGTAAATAGATATTTGCTATAAATGTCCTCGACATTAAGGGCTCTGAAGGAATGGAGACTCTCGGTTTATTTCTGACAGGCACAAAAAGACAGCCTTTTTATAGAGAGTTAATTGTGGGTCTGTTTTATTTTATTACATGCACCAGCTTTTCAAAGAGTTTCTAAGTGCCTCAGGCCGCAGGGAGACGAGGTGAAGACGGAGGGGCTGAAGAAAGAAAATGAGCATGAGTGGTGTAAGGGGAAATAATTGTAGAAAACCTGATCCCACTTAATCCCTTAAAAATAACACCTCTCTGTCCTCTGTCTGCTGTAAGCCATTCATAAAGTGATGAAACATCTCGTCGGTGCTAGTTTTTATATTCCCTAAAGGAACTGGAATGCACGGAAAGGGAAATGCTTCCTTGGCAGCGCTGACATGGAGCCTCCCTGAAAGCAATACAGACGCTGAATTAAAGGGCGGATCTCAAATGGCTTTTTCTCTATTACTATGATTAACATATTCTCTTTGGTGCGGGCATTTTTCTTTCCAGTCATGTCTCACTTATTTTAGACTCTTTGCTTTATCATAGAATAGCAGCGTGCTGCGATAACGTGTTCACCTGCAGACTATTCAATAAGTACAGCAGGTTAAATCAAAGCACTGGCTTGGCAGGCAGGGTTAAAGTAAAAATTACAGATTCTAACATACTGTAACACAGGGTTGAAACCACAGGCACATTAAAGTTCATAGCTTGACATGCCATACTAGACCAAAAAAACCCCAAAACAGTCTATAATTTGTTTATTCTTCGTTTTTTTTCCCCCCCTCATTTAAAAAAAGCAGCTCAGGATTCAGTTTATCAAAACCAACTCACTTTTTCTGAGAGTTGATCAAAAACTAAACTGCTCAGTTGAATCATTTATCAGTGAAAGCACCACAGTGATACATGTAGCTAATTTTACCTGCAATAAAACATAGAAACATACACAATTCATTATTCTTAATGCATTACTTTCCATTAAACCTAACATCCTTAGTGACTGTTTAGCTTCTTTTACTAACTGGATGTCTCTTGTTTTTTCTATCTCCTTGTGATCGGCCCAGACTGTTTTACTAAAGAGGTCGGTCATTACATTTGTCCCCTTGATGGCAAGTTCACCACTCACAATCTTTATATTGTTTTGACCAGCAGTTGAATTTTGAATCTCATCTAATTTAACTTATTCATATCTGTTTCTCTCTATTTTAAGATCACCCCATTAAGATAATCTTAAGATTATTGTCCTCTCTAGCCCGTCTTCAACCTCCAAAAAGCAGCACTAGATTGCTGAGAAAAATTAGCAGCAGTCCATAATAACACCCATTTTTACCGTCCTTTTAGGCTGAAGAGGATAAACTTTGGAACAGGCTTCCTCATTTGATCACATCAGTTGATTCTGTGGTTTATTTTAAATGTCACCTGAAAGCACTTTTTTAAAATAGATAAGCCTTTTCATAAACACTCCCTTCTTTATTTCGTTTATTCATGTAGCACTTCTCAGATAGCAGACATGATTGGGCTGAATCTGGGTTAACTTTGACACTTACATCTCAGTTACGGGACTGGCAAATGTTGTGTGAGCCACATGTGACCTTATAGTCATGAGGTGAGCATGACACGGGTTACAGCAAATGTTTTGTGGGCCAGATGTGACCCTAATGCCACAGCACACCTGACATCTGGCCCATATAAGGTGGACCTGTGGCTGAGTTGAGGCAATGCTGTCAGTCAAGGCCAAGTGTGGCCCAAAGAAGACTGCAGATTTGGTGCCAAATTTAGGCCAAACATTCACTGGTATCTGGGTTTGCCTGTCAATGGGTCTTCCAGTTTCCTTATGTAAATATAATGCAGTGATGCCACATGAATATGTAAAAACTTATGACTATATTTACAAAAGATAAAAAATTATCTCCTGAAATTACTTTTTCAACCATGTGCAGCTTTTGATATTAGGAATCTCTTTTGTAAGAGTGTCCCAGGCTGTCAGCCTAGTATGTTGTTTTTGAGTGCCTGGGGAAAACCTGGGTAAGCACAGGAAGGGTATGCAAACTCCACATAGAAGGATAAGAAATCAGGACCATCCCGCTGTCTGCTTGTTAACCATGCTAACCATATTTCACATTAACAGTTCTAACTGGGAGGACCTTTCTCAAAACACAATTGCAAAGAGAAATAGGCTACCAACAAAGAACACCCACCATGTCCTACTTCCAGCACCTCACATTAATGACTGCACTGCAAGAAAGTCTGTGGTTCTAGATTTGGACCATTTCAGTCATTTGAAGTCCCACAATAAGGACTCCCCACGAGGGCTTTCATACCAGGTTTATCACCAAAGATGTATGCACAACACGCTGGTATATGGATGCTTTATTTTAATGCAAGGAGTTCTAATTGTGAAACATTTCGTAACTGTGTTAAAAAGTGCTGTATAAGTACATTTATTGTTATTGTTATTAAGTGATTCAGCTACCACAGGGTGAAAAATAGTTCCTTCCTTCCCCTCTTTTATCACCATGTACACCCATGCTGGCACATGTTGCACTAGAGGTGTGTATTTACCTTGCAGTCCATTCGACACAGACGGCCTTCCTGAACAATGAGGTCACCGGGCGCCTGCAGGAAGTGGGGGCGGAAGTGACGCTCTTGGATGTTATCGTTCTCATCACCGCTGTCTCTAGACCTGGACCTGGGCCTGACAGAGAGAGCAAAAGAGGGACACAAAGGGTTTCTCTGATTAAAATTCAAGATCTGGATTAATGAGATGTTTTGGAGAGTAATAAACTTTTAGTTTTCATTTAAAACTAAAAGTTGTTAAACTCCAAACTAGAATCTCAGAGGATATTTAGGGAAGCACATTCAATTGTAGATAATAACTTTCCCTTTGAATATTTCAGAAAGAGTGGAATACTCCTTAAAACCCTCCAGTTCTCTTTCCCCTACTTATTTCATTTTTTCTGCACGTAATGTTAATCTTCTACTTTCTGTTTTGTGGCCTGCAATAGTCTCTTTAAGCCGTGTACAACAGGTCAGGACTTGGAGATATTTTTATGACTATGGCCTAAAAAAACAGTGACATCACCACGCTGCCTGTATATGAGCCAAGGAGGGAAATAAAGAGAGCAGGAGATACTGATTGTTATCTGGATCTCTCTCCTTACTCAAAACATCCCTGAGCTCTTATTTAATCAGAGTGTGTTCATCTTGATAACAGATTACAGGTGATTTTTATGTTCCGTAAGCTGCCATCAGAATGTCTGTGATCATCTGTGCATTTTTCAATATCTGGCCTTGCATGACTGTACACTGTATATACAAGGTCATTAGATCAATGAAAAACAGAACAGAGCTAACAGGTGTTGCCTCTCATTAACACTGAGCTTTTCTCCCCTGAACAGACAGTTAAACAAAGTACAAAGAGGGATTCAGCTCACGGCAAACATTTGCTTACATAGAAGCTTCTTGGACTGTTTTTAATCTATGCGGAAATGTGTGAGCGAGCACAGAAGTCGTGCAGATGGTGAACAGCCTGCAACACATGCGCCAGCCAGAGATTTTGTTTCTCTTCTCTCCATCTGCTGTCAGCCTCACCTGCGCATATGTCCAGGTGCTGAGCGCTGGCTGCGGCCTCGCTGGTTCACCGCCTGGACCATCATCCTGCCAGTGCAGCTCACCCTGCCCTGAGAGGGGAAGAGAGGGAACTTATGAGGTGATAAAATGCTACAAGCAGCAAGTCAAACTGAGAGGAGGAAATGAAATCTGAGTGTCAGAGCTGGAAAAGACAGTTAGAAGGCCTGTTCAACTTTTCAACCTCTTGTGGGTTTTCCTGTCTCATTCAACGCCCTCTTCCCCTTGAAGCCAGAGAATATTTTCTTTATGAACGGTGACATATCAGACAGGCAGACAAACATAGGTGTATGCATTGTTTCTTCAGCTCACCTCAGGGTTGCCTGCCAAGATGGTGTAGTTGCCGTCATCATCCAGTGAGGCTGCAGCAGTGTGCAGGGAACAGGTTCCATCGGGATCTCGGCTGATCCTGTAGTGCTCGCTCCTCTTGGAGATCTGCTTACCATCTTTAAACCAGTAGACCTGTGGCAAAAGATTATACAACTATCAGGCAAGTTATGCTTTTCACAGACTGACTTTGGCACTAAGATCACAAACAAATTGTGTATGACCAGCTCATTTTTTAAACTTTAAATTATATTGCTGGCAATAAAGCAGACTCACTCCAGGTGGGCACTGGACTCTGCCACTAGTTCTGTTCATAACTTAATGGACAGAATTTCTAGGCATAGAGTTCTGTGATCTTGGGATCATGTCTTTGCTATTTGCAGATGATGTGAATGGTGTGATCCTGTTGAGCAATAACCTGCAGCTTGTAGCTGAGTGCACAGTGGCTAGGATGAGAATGAACACTTTCAAGTCTGAGGCGATTGTTCTCGAACAGAAAAGGGTGGAGTGCCCGCTACAGGGTGGGGAGAAGCTGCTGCCCCAAGTGAATCTTTTCCTGTGAGAGTGGAGCTGGAGATTGACAGATTGAAGATAATGCTTTTGATTTACTGGCAGAGCTATGCTCCCAACCTCACCTATGACCATAAACTGTGGGTAGTGACTGAAAGAAGAAGAAGATGGTGGCTACAAGTGGCAGAAAGGATCTTCCTGCGAAGGGTAAATGGGCTCATTAAAGATTGGAGAATCTCAGAGTAGAGATACTGCTCCTCCATGTCAAAAGAAGCTAGTTGACGTGGTTCAGGCATCTGATTAGGATTTTTTTTTTAGGTCATATTCTACCAGAGATAGACTGGGGAGAGATAGGTCTAGACATCTCTTCTTGGGCTGCTGCCCCCTGCCACCTAGTCTGAACTAAGGCGTAGAGGATTTATGGATGGATGGATAGTTGGATGGATGAATGAAAAGTAATACTCCATGACTATTTGGCCTCTATCTCACTTCTTATCTTTTTTCATCATTAAACCTGTCATCACATTGTGATTAATACACACAGAGCCAGCCAGCTTGTCAGGGCCAGAGTGTGTTCCTACAAAGAGCCTCTCCTTATCACAATGTACAACATATATAGGGTATCTACACCTTCTATCAGCACCATCACATATCAGGAACTTCTCAAGTAAGGGAATCCAAACCTTCATAAATGGTTCAGAATAGCATTAAATTTATCACACCAGCTGTGTTTAATTATTAAGTGTGTTGATGTTCTTTCAGTTTCATATAGACCCTCTCACCTTTGGTTTGGGGTCTCCTTTGACCTTGCAGGAGAAGGTGACGGGCATGCCCTCGAAGACTTTGTAGTGTTTGAGTTTCTGGTCAAAGGATGGTGCCACCCCTCGGCCGGCAGAGTTTTCATCATGCTCCACATCATCATCTGACTCCTCCACTGGAGAACGCTCCAAACGGTACTCGATCTCACTAATCAGACGCTGGTCAAAGCTCGACACTTTGTATTCCTAAATAAGAAAGAAAGAGAGAGACAAAGAGACAGATTTAGACAAAGACCGCTGCAGAAACACTACATTAGTGAGAAACTACTTTGTGTCAACACATGGTGATTGCAAGTGCATTTAAAAGCATGCAGAGAGCTATCAATACAACCCATTTTGCCCAATTTTAATTTTTTACAAACTCATAAACCTGTCTTCAAGGTTACTGAAACTACCAACTTTCTCCCAATTTCCTAACTCTCTTTACCCACATGAGCCACTCCTCCTTCCCATCATCTTCATCAATCTTTCAGCACTGCAGCTCTGAGGAGGCAGTGGAGAACATCTGCAGAGCAGCCCGCTCTGATGACACATCACACAGATAATGACAGGCCTCAGGGCACAGCTGCAGAGCCAGCATATATCCTCCTGAACTCGCTGTGCTGCTTCACAGCAATTACAGAAGTCCCAAACTGCAGCGCTATTATACGGAAATAACACTGAAGCGGCTGGTTCCTTGTTAAAATCTTTCAAAGTAAAGTTGCATTTAAAAATAATAAATATATGGTCTAAAGCTGCAGCATGCACTGTGTGATGGCAGCAACGTGAGGACCAACAAATCTGGTAAAACCAAACATGCTGTAAACATGCTTCAGAATCTAAAATTTATATTGCACATTAAATAAAAAGAGACAGTAGAAGGTACAGATTAGGACAAACACTAAGTACTCTTCTCTTGTGATTATTTAGGAACCAACTGCAAAAGGTGACCAACAGATATAAAAGCTGAGTGATCAAAACCAAATTCTGTATCCCTGCTTTTGTTTGCCATTTGTTTCCTTATCAGGTAACTCCCATACCTGATCCTGCTCCAGTTAAAGTATGCACATTTATGATTTTTGTGCTGCTTTGTGTGCACAGCTTCATACAGTGACATTTTAGAGTGAAAGAAAAACCAGGAGAAGGTGTCAATAACCTTTTGAGGGTAAGAGTCTCTATCAGATGATTTGTCTTCCTGTTGGGAGAAAAAGAGGTTTTGTTTGTGTGTCTGTCACTGTGCATTAAACAGGGTGAGAAACAGTAGTTTTTCTCAGTTTGTTGTGGGTAAAGTCTTTATATAAAAGATGGAAGTAGCCACAGTGATGTCACCCATTGGTTTGTGGACTTGAGTTTAGCGGTCATCATCGTTAAATCTTTTAAATCAGCATCATAAGCGAGGAATGTATCTGACTAAAAAACTGAGGGCACTGCAAGCTTATACAGCCACACCCTAAGGTATATCCTATTTTATTGCCTATTTGAATTGAAATGGGGATAAAATTTAGAAAATAAACACCATGCTGTATTAAATAAGACTTTAAACTAGTTACTGAGACCATAAATCAACCAGAAAGGTGTCTACTGGGGTCACAGATGATTTAATAAGAAGGGTCACTTTCTCAAAGACTTCTAAAGATCTGACATCTTTTTGCAACCAGGGACGTCGCCCCCTGCTGGACAGTAGAAAGAATGTCGGTTTGAGGTACTTCCACATTGGCTGTCTCCATCTCTTATAGTCTGTTGTTGTGTGTGTTTCAGTGTGTGTGCATGTTCAAACTTACCTGCTCTTGAAACAAAACAAAACAAAAATTACAAACACATGCAAGACACTGTATCAAAGTACAATGTGGCATAATGCATTGGTGCTGATGCCTTTGCAGGCTTAGCCATGCAAACTAGCTGTATTGCTCCAACCAGTCAAGTTGTTCCTCATACTAAGAGGCTTTAGCACACAGGGGTGGCAGAGTGCTAACTCTGGCAGTGTGGACACAACTTGTGTTATGGTGATGTTTACTGGTGACCCACATCTAAGCTATCTGTGCATGTTGTTGAAGGATAATAATACATCACTGAGAGAGTTAAGCTCCTGTTTACTGTCAGTGCAAACTGTATATAGTCTGATTTGACATGCATATTGACTATTCTAGCTTGAAATGTTATTTAAAGAAACTGAAATATCTAAAAAAACAAATTAAAGCTTTAACTTGTCTCTCTTGTTTTTGAAATACATAGCCACCTCTATAGGAATGTGCTCCTTTCCTGCACTTCCAAGTGACTATTTGGTGTCTAAGAGAGCCTTTGAACAGCATGTTTGCAGCAACACTTGGTTCTAGGAGTTTGCATAAACAGAGCTTTTTATGGAGGGCTCTGGAGGACTTTACAGTGTTTACACCCTGCTTTCATAACGTGCGCTCAGCAGTGTTTACAGTGACTTGGGGTGGAGGAAAGCCAGTGATCATGAGATAGGAATGACACCAGTGAAGTATCAGTGGACACACAGAAAGGTGCTTGTGTGATATGCATGCAGCAGAGGGATTTGTGCTGGAGTAGACATGTTGGTAAAACGCTTCCATGCCTGTGTGACTTCAGGTGTGTGATTTTTCCCCTCCAGGTGTATGGATCCTGATAAAGAGCTGCCGTACCTGTGTGACTGGCTCCTCCTCTGTGTCCTGTGTGTTTAAGACTGTTGCAGCGTTGTCAGCACCCAGCAGTCTGCGAGCCATCTTCTCCTCATAGGTTAACCTCTGGAAGCAGGGATTAATGGGGTCAGCGCGGGTTAGTGTGTCAGTTAGAAAAACACACACTTTTACACACCATCACTTGTATCTAAGCCTTGTGTTAATAAGGAATGTAATTATATGTGGAGAAAAAATAATGAATTTCTTTGAGGGTGCCATGAAACAAAAGCTCTTTTATTTTTTTGTTGGATGAATATGTTGGGACGCTTGTTATTTTGTGTTAACGATGTGTTACTGAACACGCTCATTCTGTAACTGTCTGCAAACACACTGTTTGTTCAGTATTTCAATAAGAATTTAACACACACCACACGCACAAACACACACCTGTTGGCCATTGCTTAAGCGCTCCTCTTTAAAGCGCAGTTTTCTCTCCAAATCCTGGATGACCGCATCCTTGGATCCCTGAATGTCTGAATCGGAGGCGATGCGCGGTGTCTTGGTGACTGAGGACTTCCTTGGAAATGCTTTGCTAAAAGAGGGACAAAGCAGTTTAAAATAGTCTTTATTTATCATATCCTTGGCCTTGGTTTTATTCCACTATCTGAAACAAGCTGTTCTAGCTCCCTTCTCCTTCCTTTTAAGCCCCTCGTAAACAGAAGTTTTGAACAGCCAGTGTGTGACTGAGATCAATATATTAAGGATCTCTATGATATCACACAGAGCCACGAGTAGGAGAAAATGTCCGAAACAGAGCTTTTAGAGAAGCCTGGGGATAAACTGACAAATTGGAGGGCCTCTGCTTTAACCTTGGCCATCTTTCATATGAGTATTATAACTGTATATACATATGACAGAAAACAGGGACAAGCATAATAAGTCCCCTTTAAAGTCATGGCTCCCTGTCGCTCTGTGACTCATATAATCTCAGCTCCTCTTTCCTCCATTGTTGCCCCTCTTGCTTTCTAACACCACCCTTATCTGGACATGTCCAGCTATAGCATTCCTCAGTGTGTCTTCTTATCTCTCACAACTACAGCAGGAATGCCAGGGTTAGCAGGGGGAGTTCGGGAGTGATGAAAATTTACTGGCAAAGAGCTAAAGGTGGAATGTCCTTGATGGAAGGAAAAAAATTACTCCCTCCAGGGACACTATCAGACGAGGATTATCTACACAAAAACAGATTTTTATCATCTAACTCAATAAGCAGAGTGCAAAACCGGCTGGATACTCTGCAAAGTGATAGATTTTTTTAAATATATGCTAACGTTATTGTTTATTTAATTTCAACACAACTTTCCCTCTTGAGGACCTTGTGTATATTTTCTTCCCAAATGGGGTGAGGGCTCTTGCACCTTTTGAGGAACTTTTTTTTATGTGTGTGGGGTCTCTAGTTGTCATTTTCCTGTAAACATGCTGCATGAAAATGTAAACATGTCATCTTCCATCCAGCAGTAGACTTTCTGCACCCAGTTGCCAGCAGGTTTATGCCTGAGACACACACTGTGCTGGCCTGATGATGCTTATAAGGAGCCTGACAGAATCTGTAAAAAAGCTCTGTGTTTAAAAGTGTGTATGAATGTCACTTACATAGTCCCGTTGCCTTTAGGAAGACCCATGGCATTGACTGTAGGACTGCCGGGTGTGGAAGGTGTGGAGGGCAACACTGAGGACAGGAAGCTGGAGGCAGGAGATGGAGGGACGGAAGAGAACGGCGAGGACATATCTGAGTGAACTGGAGATATGGAAATGGGTGGAGGGGGAGGAGGAGGCGGAGGAGGGAAGTCTTGGGCGGGACCTGATGGAGAGGACAGGTTGCTGGAGCTGAGGAAGGGTGGAGGTGGAGGAGGGAAGGAAGGGGAGCTTGGGGACTCAATGCTGCCCGCCTTGGTGAAGGTGGGCATGGTGACCCTGCTGAAGGGCTTGTGTGAGGTGGGTGGAGACAGAGGGGAGGACAGGCTGGACCCGGAGGAGCCGGAGGACTGGGTGACATAGCCCGCCCCACCAGGGCTCTGAGCAGCAATGAACTGCTTGGGCCGGGCATAGTTGAATGTGCTGGCCTGCATGGCTGTGCTGCTCTCCAACTCCTGGAAGGAGGGAGGAGGTGGGAGAGGTGGGGATGGTGGAGCAGGTGGAGGTACTTCCTGAAGTGGCTGCAGAGGTGGAGGTGGGACTTCCTGGTTTTGCTGATCCAGCTGCTGCTGCTGCTCCAACAGAATCTGGTCCTGCAACTGCTTCAGCTGTGCCGCGTTCCTGTGAAGAACAACCAATAATCAGAAAATAAAGTTTTATTCAAAAAAATCTTAGGGGTGGATGATAACAAGGTAACAGTAAAAATGCTACAAAATCATCTGTTTTTAGTTTATGCATGACACAATAGTCTGGTCTCAATCCAACTGTAGTCAGAACACAACTGGCAGGAAGGTTGGAGGCCAGATGTGAGCATCATCAATGGAGAGTCAAAGTGTTTGGAAAGTCAAGTGATGTTAGCTAAGATGTAAATTATTAAAGACGCAAAGCATTTTCAGGATGACATCAGCACTCGGCCGTCAGCCTGACAGTTGTCAGCAGGAGTTGAACTGTGTGAACTGTTTTTCCTCTGCTCTGAAGGTGATAGCTTGTCAGGCCAGAGGCTTGGGCAAAGTGTTGGTATGTGTGCAACGTCTGGGAGGAAACCACTGCACGAGCAGGACCGACTGATAGTTTATCAGCCTCTAGCCTTTAACAAAGACTTGTTAAAAAGCCCAGCTGTTGACAATACATCAAGTATGGCACAGGAACCAGATGATAAGTGCAACAGTGAGGAAAACAGCTCTGTTTCTGTTGTTCAGCAGTGTGGCAGTGGATGGACTGCAAACTGGGGCAAAAGCAGAGCTGTGGACAAGTGAAACCCCACAGTTAAGGTGTGGCTCCTCGTATTTAAAGGATGAAAGAAAACAAAAATGCAATATTTCTGTGTCATTTTGCCAGGATCTTCATGTGTTTTTGCACAGGCGTGGTCATGCAGTTTCTGTGTCATTGTGGAGGAGATGGAGGTTAACTCCTAATCTAAAGTTTCAGTTGCCGACACAAACTTTACACGCACCAGGAGGGTTTTAAAGTGGACTAACTTTGAAAACCACAGGACATGAGTGAAGTCTGAGGTGCTCTCCCTGGAGATTGGAAGGAGGACGTAGGTCTTTGGGAAAAAAGGATGAAAACTTATAAACCTTGAGAGTACACAGCTATGCGCATGTGAGACTGATGAGTTCTTCACAGGCAGCCTGTTCAGAATATACTGTACATCCCAGTGGTGCATCTTGTCAGGAGTCCACCAAGTTCACGTGCCTAAATCTTTTCCAGATGTTGAATAATCAGTGGAGCGTTTCCACTATTTTTCATCTGTGACAAAGTAAAGAAAAACCCCTCCCTCTCGCCTATGGCTACAGATTTACAAACGACACCAGCGAACATTTAACAAAACTGATTGTTGTAGCATAATTTGACACAATGATTGCCAAAACCTTTGTATCTAGTGTACCACCCTAGTCCTGTTAGATGGACTAAAAAAAACACTTCATGAATAACACTTCATTTTCAGATGTTTTGACCTAATTTTAGCTTGCCATATACTCCTATCAGTTATGGCTACTGCATACGTGTGTTTACCCTTAGTTGGAGATCACCACATAAACTGTCCTAGGCAGGTATTTTGGTAATACACATCCTTTTCAGTGGAGAATTCATTGGCTCAAATAAAAAGTCATTAATTCAAAAACATCCACTGCAATCATTCCACCTGGTGCTCCCCTTACAGGACTCACTGAGCACACAATCAATTCAGTGTGTCCCCCCTCTTTGTATACATTTTCCTTTACATTCCCCAAAGGTCTCCAGTTTGGGACTCCACCAAAAGAGTTCTTTTACAGGAATAGTTTGGCAGCTCATGAGGCTCACAGCTCTCCGCAGTGGTTTGATTCCTTTTTTGGCCGTGTTCTCGGAGGCATAAGCACCCTACCCGCCTGCTCCAGCAGAGAGGAAACACTCTTAATTTCCTCAAAGCCTCATCCTGCTCTCCTGGACACAATGATTTACTGCCTCAGCAGGGGAAGACCTCAAAGACCTTTTTAGCATTTACCTACACTTTTGACACCCTCTTAGAGTTATTGTATTGTATTGTATTTCTGCAGTTGGAGAAGTTAGTGTTTTTAAGTTCATCCTCTTGTCTTAAAAGGTGCTCTTTACTTTCTATATAAACTAACAACTACTTCCCAGATGTCTTCATTCATTACAAGCCAAACTATACATTAACACGCTCCTAGTATCACATAGTATTGTAAAGAAATCCCTGACTGAAGAAGACCAAGTCATCAGTCAGCACTGAAATGCATTTCACTTCCAGCTAATTGCCATTCAACATAGACGGATTCTAATTTTACTAGATTATACTGGACTCTGATTCCTATTTAGACATTTGCTTCACATTTAAAAGTGCATGAAAATGTAATGTCAGCTTGTGTTATTTGAAGCTGCATGAATAGTTTTATGGTCCACTTAAGGATTTACATCAAGCAAGTAACCAAGGAGTCTTCCAGACTCCTATGACCCTGCAGCTGTGCAGCCTCCAGCTCTCATCATCCAGACCGCTTTGACCACAAAGTGCATGACAAGCCACTACACAGTGTCCAGCTTCTTTATCCCATCTGTACTCCAGAACAGCAGAATCCTTACTCAAAACCTGATCTGCACCTTGAGTAGATGATTACAAGTTGTTTAAAATGCACTGAGAAGCAGACCAGGCTCCCATCACTCGATCTTATTCTTTGTCCTTGCGGCGAGCGGGGCAGAATTAGGAGGGAAGTGTTCCTCTGTCGTCAAGCCAACGGCACTGTGTTTTGCTGTTCTGGTCTGAGCCAGCTGGCCCACAAAGCACCGTGCTTCACTGAGAAAAAACGCTCCAGCTCCTCTGTCTGTCATTCCAACTGTAAAACAGCATTACTCTTATGTCTGTCTTTTTTTGCCCTCTCTCGTTTTTTAGTGGTATAAATAGGCAAAGCCTTTGAGTCTTCTCATTTTCATCCTGAAAAATACTTTCCTTGGGCTGGATCCTGTCTTTAAATTCTTTTTTTATAAAGGGAAAAGGAGGGAAGGGTAAGAAAATAAAAGGCAAAGAGGAATCCGTCTCTCCAGTTTCTAAAAGCTCAATAAACAGACTCCAGAACAGCTTGACAGTAACTTAATAGAAGGACTGTTTTACAGCCCTGTGATGTATCAGCCTGCTAAACACTGAGATGTGCCAGATGCAGTGTGTCGTTGCCAGCAGCATGGTGCTTTTATAAATGAGGACTTCAACCTTCTAAATATCTATGCTTGTGATGTACCGCTTGTTTGTGCTTCCTGAACAATAACAGAGTGCGTGAGAAACTCATCCACTGTTCCACCGACTATCGAAGCAAGCTGGGAGTCATCCGCGGGTTTATCTGCCGCCCATCTAGTTAGCTCTGCAGCTGGCTGTAAAAGACGGAGCCACTTTATTAGACCCGGCCAGCTGATGACAGGAAGCATACGAGGGAGGAGAGCGGGGAGGACAGGAAGTTGTTGAGTGTACATCGTCAGTAATGAGGGGTTTCCTTCTGTAAACAACAACATGAGGAAAACTGAGGCTGCTCTCTAGGTTATACAGCAAGAAGAATGAGAAATGGCTTTAGTGGGTGTTATGCTTTCCGGCTACAACAGACCCCATTGTGTGTTTCCATTGCACCTCTGCATGTTTGTTTCTGCAAACACCTGTGGCTGGGTAACAGCACGGCCTTGCAGTTTGTAAATGATTCATAGTGAAATAGTGAAACTGAGCTCCAGTATCGCACCTACAATGCAAACACAGCCTGGAAAGCATGTCTGAGATCTTTACCTACACAAACCAGAGGTTGAACCAGAGTTCAAGAAAAATGGGAGATTAAATCACATGATTGCAACACAAAGTAGGGTATAAATATGCAAATACACACACCTGGTTCACAGCTATCATTGCTTATAATCACCAGTGAGCATTGCATCATCACTACGGTGTGTCAGCATGACGTTGTCTGATGCCCTCAAGCAGAAACACACCATCAGTCTGACACAGTGACTGAGATTGACAGACTGTTAGTAAGACTGTCTGTTTAAATGTGCTGGACGAGTCTCTTCTGACTCACTTTCTCAAATCAAGTTTCCTTTTGGTTACTTTCTGTGTTATCTTTCCCTAGAAACTGTGTCATGTTGGAAATTTCTAGACATACGTACGTAGAACAGTGAGACATGCAACAGAGTTTACATGTACAAATCTATTGTGAAACTGAAATTTTTGCATGGAAACAGCTGGGAAAATAATTCAAAGCCGCCTGCTCTCTTTTCTCTCTCTCCTGATTCCCTTCTGTTGTTCACATCTGCACACCTCTACTTACTTTCACAAGAGAAAGCGGACTAACAAAGAAACCACTCCAATTTTTCAGGAGCATTTCAGAATAATCTCACAGGCATGTCTGCTGCTCAGAATCCAGTCTGCTGCTGCTGCTTCATCTCCCGCCACTCTCCATCATTCAGTTCTTCATGTCAGCTCATACATTCTCCCTAAGTCTGAATTCTCTTTAACTTATTTTCAACCCTCTCTTCCCTGGGTATACCTCCACCTCCTCGTTCTCTTTGGCTCTAATTGCACACACACACCACATAAAACAGAACCAGACTGTTTTCCTTTCCCCCCTCTCTTTAAAGCGTAGCACAGAGCATTTTTCTTATTCCAGCCACACCAAAAAAACAGCTCATGGCTGCTCCGATCACACACTTTCTCCCTGCCCTACTTTCTCTCTTTCTATTATTTTCCCCCTTTGCTCTCTATCTGGGCTCATATTTCATATGCAAGGTGAAGAGGCTCTCCACAATCAGTGAGCCCTGCTTTTCTCTATACACCTCTATCCATCTCTCCCTCTTCTCCCCACTCCTCTGCCTCTGTCCTGAGTGTTTTTTTCTTCTTTTTCTATAGCAGGAATGCTGAAGACATTCTTCTCTGGATTGAAGTGGGAAAGACATTGCCATCAAATGGGATTAGCAGCAGGAGTGGAGGGAAAGAAGAGTAGAAGGAGGAGGAGGATGAAGGGGAAGGAAGAGCCAGACAGAGAAAAAGAAATCAGTCAGTGAAGAGTTACAGCAGAGTAAGACAGAAGCCTTTTTCCACCTAACAGACTCTATTGTGTTAACTAATCCATCTGACTCCACTGAGGCGCTCTGCAAACAAATGAAGCCCGCCACATAAACACAGTCGCACTGCTGGAAAGAAAACTAACAAAATAACTTCAGCTAAAGTCGTGCATAGTGATACTACTCTTCTTCTCTCCTCGTCACTCCTTTTTCTTCTTTTTCTCTCTATAGTCTGAAATCGCTACCTTTCTAGAGCCTCCAAAATGAATGGGTATCACTCTCAGCCTCCATCTGCTCCTCAAAAACCACACACGAACTCTAAAAACATGTGATTTAAACATTAACATGTCGAGCTGGTAAACCAGGAGACAGTGAAAAAAAACTACTGTTTATTCTACCTCAGTCATTTATCTCCTCTTTCTTCTTCTGCTCCCTAATTTTATTTTACTGACAAAGTGTTTTCAGTTAAAAATATAATTTACCCAAGAAATCCTAGGAAGGAAAACGTTTTTGAAATTAAAGAAAAGTGCCCAGGCTTAATTCAAATGAGATCTGAGTTTACAAAAGTATAAGAAAAAGCTTTACCTTGAGTGTTAATGTCTGTGTAGATATTTCCCTGCAGGAGAGTGAACTGCATCTGACTGCTACACTTTCAGGTAGGAGAAGCATATATAGCAGCGAGCAGCCAGACAGTGACAGACACAGTCGCTCTCCCTCACTCTCTCTGCATGAGTCAGTCTGTCTGTGAGCTCCTCCTCTACACAATAAAAGCCTGCAGTCTGCCAACTGAAAGCCGGCCCTTTCAGAATAAAACTTCAGCACTGACAGATGACAGACCAGATTTAGGCACCAAAAATAACAACTCACATTCGCATATAAGAATGAGAGAGACGCCCATATCTAGTTTCTTTTGCTTGTCATTTTGTGTTTAGATTTATAATGTTTCTTGAATGACTGAAGACTTGAGAGACACAGGTTGATTGAGGAGAGAAAGTCAGAGACAGATCTATGGAATTAATCATCTAAAGAAATCTCTCAGATTGAGGTGACACAAATGCGATTTGTCCATTGTAAGGTAAAATTCAAACCAGGCCATGGCTGGAAATAAAATCCACATTCTCTTTATGGCAGCAGAAACGTTATCTATCTATGTTAAAGTAGTAGGAGGGATATAATAGTTTCATGTAACACACATTGTTTTGGACCTTTGGAATCATTTAAACAATGGACGCACTCCCAGTGTCACTGTGTGTGTAAACACACCCATCACAACCACATAGATCTGGTTTCATTCACTGAAATATGTTCATAAGTATTAATTTTTAAAAAAAATCTCCTTCATTTTTATGGAATGAAGCAAATCT
>VUQS01033889.1:31042-79299 GCA_015108495.1 Heterochromis multidens
CAGTAACATTTTTGGTCATGGATCATGAAATCAGCTTCATAGATATTATTTACCAAAACAGAGTTTATTTGACAAGGGGAATTTAATTTTCTATTTATTTGGTGTCCTATATTAGACATTCTTTACTAACATAATTTTAAAAAATATTATTATTATCATTATTATTATTATTATCATTATATTTCATTTCATAACGACTAATATTAAAGATACAATTTTATTTTAATCCTAGAACTATAAATTGCTTTGATGCTCTTGATGTGATGCACTATTTTATGTACAGCAGTCATGCACTGTATATGTCAGATACTTTTATTGTGAAAGGAAGGAAAAAGGAAGAAGTCATTTTCACATATTCCTAGAACAAATTCAGGTTTCTGGTAAGATTCAGGTTGTGACAGGGATCACACTGAAACTTTCCCAAGAACCCTCATTACACCCACAAGCATGAAGACACACATGTTGAAATAAGTACAGTAAAATTATAATTTTATATGGTTCTTAAATAAACCACAAAATAGTTTAAACCAATAACAAAAAATCAATTTAATTAACTAAAGTCAAATAGATTAAGTTAGTTTAAAAAAAAGCTCTGCTAACTGAAATATTTTAATTTGAGTATTTGGGTTTACAGTGTGGAGATTATAATTTTTTTTTGTAGGCACAACTGGAAATTAGCATTGCTATGGTTCCTCAAACAAAAGCCAAACTATTTTTTCTATAGGTTTCGCATTTTTGCAGAAAATAAGGTCTGTTTTTTGTTTTTTTGTTTTTTTTGTTCAGCAAGATAATCTTCACAAGCTAAAGCTGATTGAAAATTTTTTTGAAGCGTACATGCAGTCGCGCAAATGCAGTTAATGTTACAGGCCTTTTACATAAAAACGTAACAACGGCACTTCAGCATTACAAAACCTGTTTTCCCCAGTGGCTTGCGCCATGCATGAACGGTTTGCTGCTGCATCGAGCAAAGCGTAGCCCAATCGTTGTGTGAGGTGCTGGCACACTGTGACGTACACTTGCACAGTCAGTAGAAATGAAGCCCCCTGTAGCCGGGCGCATATGCTACATGTAACGACCATGAGTGGGTGCAGAAAAATATTACAGTGCAGCAGACGGTGCAACCTAGCGGTCAGCACAGTGCGTTTGCTTTCTATGTGACAGGGCCATTTGGTGATAAGTGAACAATGCAGTGATGTTCTGGTTTTCTTTCTACTCTGATGTCGTGTCCATGTATGCGAAATGAATATTTTCCATTTTTAAAGGGTTAAAATGTCACTTGAGACCAAAGTTTGAGTCATACACAGAATTTTACACTTCATTTGTGTTCTTTTTAAAAATATGTTATTAATGTTAAATGCTTGTTAGGTTTAGGCATTAAAAGCTAGGCTGAGAAAAAGATCATGGTTTAGGGTCAAATGAATGCCAAATCTTTGGTTGCCATAGTTAGTGCTATAGACACAAAATAAACTTCCTACTGAAACACATTACTTACAAAGTTGTGTAGACTATCACAAAAAATTGTAAAAATTTGTGTCCGTGAACACAAACAAACAGATTGCTTTTCGTGACCATTTCGTGTTTTGTCATGAGACCAGAACAAACCACACCACAGCTGAATGACCAAAATTTGAGCAAATGAGCAAAGTTTTTTCTGATTTATTCATGCGGCACTGTATTTGGAGAGGGTCTTCTTCTCCCTTAGAGGTACGAGTCATTCCCTGTGGCTTGACTCATCGACACTTAGAAGCGAGTCAGAGTGGGTCTCGTCTACTGTCGGTGTCGTTTTCTTGGTGACAGCAGTGTACACATTATCACACCCTCTAATTAACATCCACAAGTGGAAGTTGTGTGGTAATCTAATTGAGAGTGTTTCTAAAGGGAGATACCGTGTATGCCACACATGCAGCCACACTCACCACTTGCACCGCCACTCGTAGTCAGGATCTAATCACAGGTTGATTGACCTCATCCGGAAACAATTCTTTCTCTGAGTGTATATATGTTGGGTCATGTGTATTTATCTGTTTGTTTCTCCGTGTTTAAAATACCAGGCTGTTCTTTCCAGGGAAACACAGTCTGCTTTCTATGAGGGGATCACTGAAGCCGCTTAGTTTCCATGCTGTCAACTCCCAAGCATACACCCTGGTCTCCTGCTCCCCTCATCCCTCCATGCATCCTTTCATCACTCCCTCTCCCTCTGCTCACCCCTCTCTCTCTTTCTTCCAGCTCCCTCTCTGTATTATGAAGGTCAGCTCCCACAACTCTCTTCCTTATTTGGAAAGTTTCTCCATTCCATGCAGGTCACTTTAGCATGGCCAACCAATCCAGTGGTTTGTTAGTCTAGTGTCTCAGCCAATCCTGTGTCTCCCATGTCCTTTTAAGGGCTGCCCATCTCTCACTCTGGAGGCCCGATGTGAAATTATCTGCTTTCCTGCTCCCTTGTGTCTCTAGTGACTTCATTTCAGCTTTTATTCTGTTGCACAAACCTCGTTCTTTCCCAGATGAGAACTCTGTGTCCATTTGCATGTAATCAAAAACCTCTGTGGCCAGCATTCTCCAAAATAAAGCTATACATTAGATCAGTGGTTCCCAGCTTTTTTTTCATCTGACATACACCCAGAAGGCCTCAAGAGCCCCTTCATCAACAGCACCTCTCAAGGTCACATGTGGTCATCTCAACTCATTTTAAATTCAGTCTGGAGTACTTGCAGCTTACTCTTAGCAGTAACATTTAGCTTACTGTTCATCAGTTATGGTTACAACTACTGACTTCCTATTTAGACAATTAATCCACTACTTTTAGTTACTACTCTATTTAATATCATGTTTAGTGACCAATCATAACTGTTTATCTACACATCTGTTTATTCTACCTATACGACACTCACTGGCCACTTTGATAGGTACATCTGTTTAGCTGCTCATTAATGTAACTATCTAATCGGCCAATCACAACTCAGTGCATTTAGGATTGAAGGCATGGTCAAGATGACCTGTGGAAGAAAGGTGATTTGAAAAATAGAAAATATCCAGTCAGCAGCAGTTCTCTGGGCAAAAATGCCTTGCTGATGTCAGAGATCAGAGGAGAACAGTAACTCAAATAACCACTTGTTACAATCGAGGTATGCAGAAGAGGATCTCTGAAAGCACAACACGTTAGACCTTGAGGCAAATGGGTGACAGCAGCAGAAGACCACACCAACCCACTCCTGTCAGCTAAGAACAGGAAACTGAGGCTACACACAGACTCACCAAAATTGGACAATAGAAGTTTAGAAAAATGCTGCCTGGTCTGATGTCTCTTAATTTGCAACATTTGGATGGTAGGGTCAGAATGTGGCATCAAAAACATGAAAGCATGAATCCATCGTGCCTGATCCATCAACAGTTCAGGCTGCTGTTGGTGGTATAATGGTGTGGAGGATATTTTCTAGGCACACTATGGGCCACTTAAGTACCAAATGAACATCCTTTAAATGCCACAGCCTACCTGAGTGTTGTTGCTGACCATGTCCATCCCTTTACAACTACAGAGTACCCATCTTCTAATGGCTGCTTCCAGCAGGATAACACGCGATGTTACAAAGATCCAATCATGTCAGTGGTGGAAAAGGAAATTCATGTCTTGGATGTGCAGCCAACAAATCTGCAGCAACTGTGTGATGCTACAATGTCAATATGGACCAAAATCTTTAAGGAATGTTTCCAGCACTTTGTTGAATCTGTGATACAAAGAAATAAGGCAGCTTTGAAAGCAAAAAAAAGGGGTCCAACCCAGCACTAACAAGGTGTGTCTAATAAAGTGTCCGGTGAGAGTATTTCAGTTGTTAATCCATACCTTTAGCTAATAATTTTAAAAGTTAACAAACACTTTTACCTATGTTAACTGTGTACCCACACTTTTAGATAACAATTTAAGTTTTTCGATTTTAGCTCACTGTTACAACTACAGTACTTATTCATGTTTAGATAACAATTGTTCTTGTTTACACGTTTTCATTTCTAACTTTTGTTTATAATTTTAGCCAGTCATTTCCACTGTTTATCCAGTATTTCATTTGTTTATCCATATTTTTGTTTAGATGAGAATTTCAACATTTTCATCATTATAACATGTAAATCTGATGCACAGAGTAAACTATTTTATTAATTAATTATTTATCTATTACATTTATGCATTCATTTTCCTCCTATTTCTACTGCTTGCCCATTAATTTTTATTGTTAACATCTCTACTTAAACTTGCAGGTTCACACAATCTTACAGTAAATAAACTTTTTATTTTTATTTATTTATTTTTTTTAGTTAGTTGAACTAATCTTTCCACATACCCACTGATCACTGCAGAAGTACTCCTGCTTGTGAATTACTGCATTAACTTACCCGGTCAGTGTTTTTCCTTTTTAATTAGATGTTTGATGACGAAGAACCACAAGCAAAGATCTTAGTGTGCAGCTAGTGCCATATGTGGTTCTTTAACATGAATGTTTCCACCACTTTCTATAAAACCACAAGCAACACCTCGACAAGAAAGTGATTGTTAATACTTCATTAGAGAGTTCATGACTTGCACCTCATAAACACAAACACACCGCTGAGAGGAAGCTCTGAGTCACAGCGCAGATATGCGACATATCCTGGCAGCCGTAGCTCCTTGCTCAGCAATGCAGCACTGACAGGATGTGAATCCTGGTTTAAACTGAGCACAGTGAGATTTTTTTTTAAAAAATTAATAAAATGCACAAAGAGACAACGACAACCTGTTGTGGCTTCACTGTATAAACACAAGTTCATTCTGGGTGTGTTTGTGTCAGTTTAGTGAGAGACTAATGAGGACTTCTGGAGAGCCGTTTGTTTGTGTCTTTAGTTTGTATCTTGCTCCCCTGACAACAACCTCACTGGGGTTAAAGAGGTTTGGAGCTACTGCGGAAATCATTTAATCTCAGAGATATGGCAATTATGTCAGTGGTCATGGACTGAAATGTATATTAAGGTCAAGCTGCAAGCAATGCAGGCGGCATTAATGTTGATTAGTCCATTCTTTATTACTACAATATATAAGCATGTCAGTCCTAGAAGCACTTTGTTGATGAAATCTATGTAATGTCTGTATTTTTTAGGTCTGTTTTTTGCTTCAGAAGGATAATAAACAAAACTAAATACCTAAAGTTGTGTCCACAGATGATATATAAAAGATGGATGTAGCCACTATAACTGCTGTCTAGTGCAAAGTAAATCCTGATCCTATTGAGGTTTCTCATGTGACATCATGTGAACATTGCTCAAGTTGTCCACCATATTGGACGTGATACAACCATCGGTTTCTAGGGAAAAATGTGTATTCCCTGACTGGTTGGCAGTGGTTCCTGGAGGTCGCTGGCTCTCGTTGGGTAAAATCAGTTGCAAAGAAGGGGCCGCACCAAAAACCTCCTAGTGATTGCTTTGGTTACTAGCAGATTGCCACTGTTGCATGTAGGTTTTCGTGATTGTCTGCAAATACTCGCTAACTACCAGCCGAGCACAACTTGAAAAATGGCAAAGCAAACTGGAAATGGAGAATCACCTTCAGAGTAAAAGTTGTGCCTCAGCGCTGCAGCCAACTTGTGCTAAATGGTCTCCATTTCTGGTTTGTGTCACACTTTTCACAGTTGCACTACTACTGAAATCTTGCAGCACCCACAAGGTCCCCCTGCTCAAGAAGGCACATGTACAGGCCCATCTTAAGTTTGCCAGTGAACATCTAAAACATCAACCTGACCCACTGCATTTGGAGAAAGAGAAATGCTGAGTATGACCCAAAGAACACCATCCCTAGTGTCGAGCACAGAGGTGGAAACATTATACTTTGGGGCCTTTTTTTCTGCTAAGGGTACAGAACGACTTCACTGCATTGAGGGGCCAATGGACGGGGGCATGTACTGTAAAATCCTGGACGAGAACCTCCGCCTCTCAGCCAGAAAACTGAAGATGGGTCATGGATGGGTCTTCCAGCATGACAGTGACCCTAAACATACCGCCAAGGCAACAAAGGAGTGTCTAAAGAACAAGCACATTAAGGTAAATGGAGTGGCCCAGCCAGTCTCCAGACATCAATCCTATAGAAAATCTGTGGAGGGAGCTGAAACTTCAAGTCGCCAAGCAGCAGCCAAGAAACCTAAAGGATTTAGAGAGTTTCTGTAAAGTGGAGTGAACCAAAATCCCTCCTGAGATGTGAGCAAACCTGGTGACCAACTACAAGAAAAGTTTTACCACTGTGCTTGCCAACAAGGGTTTCTCCACCAAGTACTAAGTCATGTTTTGCTTGGGGATCAAATACTTATTTCACTCAATGACATGCAAATCCATTTCTAACTTTTATGTAATGTGTTTTTTCTGGATTTTTGGTTGATATTCTGTCTCTCTCCATTAAAATGTGGCAGAAAACCAGAGTACCTGGAGAGAACCCACACAGGCATGGGGAGAACATGCCCCAGCCAGCTGGTGGATTCAAACCCAGGCCATTCTTGCCGTGAGGTGACTATGCTAATCCCATGCTGCCGGTGGGAGACCACATGGGAATACCAGGTGCTGCAAGGTTTGGCTTATGGCCACACCACTCCAAGCGCATCTGATCTGTGACACTAAGCAGGGTGGGGCCAGGTTAGTACTTGGGTGGGTCATATTAAATAAAATGTTTTCTTCATTCTAAGTTTCAGAAAGGAGGATTATCTAGGGTATGCTCATTAGCAAATAAGTGTACGCTTTTACAGTCACATCGCTGCCTTGCTTGTCACATTCAGCTTCAACACACAAAGATGGCTTCCAAACCGTACTTCAAAAACCAATGGGTGATGTCATAACTTTTATATTGTCTATGGCTACAGCTGCCTGAGTAAAGGCTGCCACACTCACAACTTTAATCCTTGCAAGTCTCCCATAGAGTTTTTATGCATGGGAAAATATCCATAGAGGCCAAAACCATTTTTTGTACCGGGCTTGTAAATATGCTTTTTAATGCTCTAAAGTTAAGCATTTTTAACTCGTGACTCTGTGGGGATTGATTCACATTCAGAGCCTCAGCACTAACACAGCCTCAACTGGCTATTAGAGGAGCTGCAGTTTTTGGCACTTCTTTGCTTGCTTAATTTTTAACCCTGGAGGCTGATGCTTTGTAAAACTAGTCACTAGAATTCCTGTTAAAGTGAACTGTACAGAACAATCCTGTTGGTCTTAAGGGGGTTTAATTAATGTTGCCTTCATTTTTCAGCTGCTTTTTTGTGACACGCATGGTCATGCATGTGTTTGGGACCACCCACCCTGTGTCTGTGTGTGTTAGGGTTGAAAAGTATTTGACTTTAAGTGGAATTTTAGAATGATGATATGATCTGATTATAATTTTACAGAATACTATTATCCAAAAATAAATCTTATTAATGCAGCAATAACAAACAATGAACATGTATGTGTGTGTGCTTTTTGCAGCCTGTATTGATCTACTTCCTTCAGAAGGAAAACTTTTTACATGCTGTCAGCTGTGTAATTCCCTCCAAACTTTCCACTTCCTCCCCCTTCACACGCAAATTGATTGACCTCTACTTTCATTATCCAGGCCACTTCTGCTTACACTTAAAATATTAGTTCAAAACTCTTTATAATCAGGTGCTGTCACTGCTTACTCTATGTACACTAAGTGTTTGGCCTGTTTAAAATCAAATGCACAACTCATGTTCCTCTTTCTTTCGCCCTCAGGCTTTGTGCTAGCCACCCACGCACAGCAGATTATACAGTCAACCATTCATTATTACAGCATTTCTTTAACAAACCCACAGAAAAAAGCCTGAAGCCTGAATCATTCTGAAACCTCTGCAAAAACATCACGATCAGTGTACTGAGAAAAGGCTAAATTGAGGTCCTGCTAAGTGCCAAAGCGTGCCTGTTTTTCATCATACTGAGTAAAAATGAATATAATGTAGAACTGTATATAAAAAAAGAATCCACAGCACTAGTGAGAGTTCAGCTTGCACGTACATGAAAAGCAGTTTGTGGAATAAAATCCATGCAAGAGAACAATTTTGACTGTCAAAGCCGATTCCTGGTCTTATGAACAAGAGATTAAGTTGTGGAATGGGTTTGGGGATAATTGTTGCCTTTGCTACTTGTGCTCATTGTGACACCCACCCAGACATTATACAGTACCAACCTATAATATAATGCTTTGGCCTTATTATCACGGTCAACATCATGGTGGTCACACCTTTGTCGTGTTGCGATCTGAAGTTTCTCTTTTCGTGTTTTGGAATCTTATATTTCACAGTCTGTGAGTCACTGCATTATATGTTGACTGTTAAATAATCTGAATATCTAAAGTGGCTCTATGTTTATAGAAACTGCAGCTTCCCTTTGTTACTTACCAGATCCCTTTGGTGAGAAAGACAGGAAAGTGGAGAGAGAGTAGGGGATGACAACTCAGCCCTCTGCAGAAATTTACCACTGTTTGGTTAGCATCAGTGTTTGAGAATCATACTATCTATGCTTAGCAAAAGGCATTTTCAGACAGTACTGCCATCAACACACACAAACACACATTAGCTTGTAACGAGACTTACATGGCCACGAGCACATCAAGGACATGGCTTTGTTAAATTAATATAGGTTATAAGTTAACAAGCCAATGGAACATTTTCTCTGATGTAAAGAAATGTTTGAGACACAAGAAAGTCTAAAAGTAAAGTCTTTACTCGATCCACTGGGTCACCGAAGAAGAATCAGCTAGGCAACAAACCAGTAAGCAAGCAAAGTCAGAAACTGTAAGGCAAACACAATGAGCAACACGATCTGGTAGGGAATAAAGAGAAGTGTGCTTACATATTTACAAGCATATTCTCTATTAATTTGATATTTGGATGGTATTCTATTTTTGGACTGTTCATTACATGTGAATAATGTTTTAAGGGAGAATAACTATTCCGGTGGTTGTACACCTTACAAGACCATGCTGATCTCAGATAGTGTTGAGCTTATAATTCATGTAAAATAACTTCCTTACTTTAAATCAAGAAGCAGTAATTATAAGCTTACTAAGGGAGAACTTTTAAATAATGTTCTAGTAGGTGTAAAGTATTTTCATGCAGAATAAGATCTCATTAAGTAATGACTAATAAAGAGCCGATATGCTGCACAATATGCATGCAAATAAGCAACAGGTTAATGGTGAATATTCAGTCAGGACCATTATAGTCAAAAGAATGCCGGTATTTCCTTCTGCTGTGATAAATATTCAGCAGTCAGGCTCTGTTTTGGGACCTCCTTGCTCTTTCACAGGCAGCAGTGAGGCCTTGAGATTAAGTCAGACATCATTTAAAGGAACATCGAGATTGGCTTGCAAAATGGCTTCCAGATGGAGAGCAACTGTAGACAGACTAGGGAAACTTAAATAATCTGTGCAATGTTAGGTTTGTCAGTAGTAAGTGTAGAAGGCTATCAGCTGACCATCAGCTGATGGGAGATAGCTGAGACCTGCTTGACTTTGTAGCCTGCCTGAACTAATGCTCACTGTGTAACTGCCTCTACAAATATTTTATGTATCATGGTGTGATGATAACTTTTACTTTCTTGAGGTGTCTCAATAGACAAGCATGAACCTTTATCTGTAGGCGTATAAGAAAACCAACCCTGGATACAAGCAACACTGACACGTCATCTGTTAACGCGTGTGCATGCATGTGCGTTAGAGCACACAGATTTACAAGCTTAAGGTGTTACTCTCCCAGTCTGTGATGAAAGGACTTCACAGATTGTCACATGTTTACAGTTAAGCCCTAAAGAGCCATGAACATCTTCCCATGATGGCCCTGTCCATATGTTTAGATGCAACAGATGTCGCATTGCCACACAGTATTTCTGAACTGTTTAACTGTTTACTTTATTTAAGGCTCTTCTATGGGAACCATGGTTTATTTCCCAGACAAGCACACACAATCAAATAGGCTCCAATGCCAAGATAACTTTCAGTTACCTTACATAACAAATCTGCTTGAAGCAATAGGTCATTTTAGCAAAACATTTTTACTTTGTATGCTTAATCCTTAAAAAAGTTTATGAAAGAGCAAACAAAAAACCGTCTGTACATGTTTCTTACTTGTTCTTTTATCCTGCTTGCAGTAGTCTGAAAATAACACATCCATCAAATTCTCCAAGTAAAGCACATAAACCAGCTATAATTCATGTCATTGTGTAGTAACACTCGATGTAAAAAAGCTGAATTCCAGATGCAGTGAGATAGTGTTTCTACTTTGCTATCCATCACTTCACTGCCTTGTGGTAAAGGACTTTTCTTTCACTTCAAACACGAACATTGGTTCAGATCTAACTAGACAATCTGGGCCTCTCCCCTGAGAATTTCCTATGATTCTTAATGCTGATGTCTGGCATCAACGCCGGACATCAAACCCAAATGCCTACCAACCCTGTGCTCTGTCGCCTGCTTGCCAAGTCACACAGTGACTTCCTACATCTCATCAGCCCAGTATTATTAAAGCAAAAACCATCCTTCACACAGGCTTCCAGTGTGTTGTTCCTATGATTTAGAACAATTTATTCTACATTTATCAATGTTCTTTTCAGTTGAAAAAACACTATTGATTAGATTGTAATTTTATTCAATGCAGCTGTTCTTTGCTAGATAATACTCAGTGCTGCGAAAATACTGCATTTTTGGTAGTATTTGCATGCATGATTTTCAGTAGTAAAAGCTTAAATGCACGTAACTCCAGAAAACTTATAACATGACTTGAAATAAATAAGTCTAGACACTCATCCCTTAAGCTAACTAAATTGCTCACTCTGATAATTAAACTCAATCCACACTGATCCTCACTGCCTTTGTGTACATGCAATAAAACAAAAGCTATTTCATGATAAAACCTTATTTTAAATATACAAGACGTTAGTGTAAGAGTTTCCACAGTGTCTCTGTCTGCTAACAAAGTGGTTTCGTGGAAAGTCTTATGTAAAAGAACTTCTGTAAAGCCCCCCCAAAAGTAATTAAAGCAGAAAAGTGGGATTACTTTTCAAAGTGCTCTGTTGCAAAATATATCAGACTGTATGGACACAGGACAAACAGGACATGATGAACTGAATGAAAAGCCCTGGGTGCTTTAAGTTATGAGTGGTCAGCCTCTGCTCATAGAGGCCATTTGAGGAAACAGAGTTCAGTCTGGCAGAAAGATGACCTTTGGCTAATGGCATGACTGCTGTTTTTACTGTGTAATTACAGATTTTAAAGGGGAGAGGGCAGGAGAGGGGTGGCTTATGCTGTCGCACAGTTGGGAACTGACTGTTTCTAGTGGCGTACTCATGTTGTTATTGTGGAAAAACTCATAGAGAAGCAGCTTTACTGTCATGCTGCTATTCAACAAAATCCCACACATAAGCAAGAAATGTAACCCAGAGTTCTTCATGCATGAAGCTGTTGTCCATTATATTGTACAAATGAGATTTGGAAACTAAGTCAGTATCATTTTTATCAGTGTTTAATATGAATCTCATATTCATTTAAGAAATAAAGTAAAATGGAATGTAATAACAGTTATAGTCAAGAACTAAAATTCAATATCAATTATTAAATTGGATCTTCTGTTCCCATCAAGGTTTGAAACATTTTGGACAACAACCAGTTAGCTTACAACTAATTTACAGGATTTCACTGGTGAAATGTTGTTATGATTTGCATATTGATCTGTGACCAATGGTTTTTAGCCTCTTCCCTCAGGTGTATCTGGTCTGGCCTGAAAAAGCAAAAAAAAAGTAAGCAAGAACCTGGTTTCTTCTCCTCCACTTTCCTGCCACTGCAGCGGTGGTTGAAGTTAGAATGATTTAGCCTTATGTTTTGTTGGCTTCTTTCTGTGTTGTTATGAGACCAGTCGTGCTATTTTTGTGGCTTTTTTTTTCTCTTGGGTTTAGTTCTGATGTGTGTTTAGGTTGGAGGGATGACACCAGATCTTATAACCCTTAGTGGAATGGTCCGAGGGGGTTCCATCAGACCAGCCCACTTAGGGTTGTAAGGCCCTTAAACGTTTTGCTATTCAGTGGTGCTATTTTGGTTACTGTTAATGGACTCCTGTTTTCTCTTTGTTGATAATAAATGGTAAAACTCTGGAACTCTTTCTGGTTATGTTGGACCTCTTTCTGTAGGGTTATGACATCATTTTGAGGCTTTTCTGGGAGTCACAAGTTTTTGCTGATGTGAAGTTTTAATAAATTTGATTTGTTGTGTGTCTACTGTCTCTTCTGTGTTTGCCTCTTTTGTAGCTAAATTGACAAAGTCTACAGAACATGTGGCACAGCACTACAGCATCGTCCTCACAGTCATATTTACCTGTAATTTTCTGCCTCCTCCTCTATATTCTCAGCTCTGGAAGCACAGAATTAACAAGTCATAACATTTATATGAACACCATCTATGAGCAGGAATCAAATCCAGCACACATGCAGCGAAACTGGACTGTGCGATGCAAGACTCAGGCTTTACTGCACTATGATCAAACTCTAGTCCACATGCAGGCAGACATAAGCCAAATCAATGCCATCGTTAACCATCTGCTTTGATTTTATACACCAAATGCATTGTTCAACATTGTGACAATTTCCAGACTGTTTTTTTTATAAACCTCTAAAACAAATATATATATATATACCTATCTGAGTTAAGCAGCGTCTACATATAAAGCAATTTGTTTGTTGTGAATTGCCTTGTGGCTGATGGTTGGTGACTAGAGGACATCCAGTCCCAGACTCACTAATGTAATCTCCAAACTGTCATATGTCACTCAATGGTTTTCTTCACTCTCATTGGTAGTCGCTTGGCTCATCTCAAAGTTGAGAAAAGTTTTTGCCCATTTATGTTACAAGTGGCTGAATTTCATTAACATCTCTTGGTCTTTGGTTCCCACGTTGCCCCTTAAATTTTACCAAAACTAAAAAGGTGAAATATTGAAGGTTGCATAAAAAAGAAGAACATCATGAGGGCCATTTTTGGTTAAACCAAAATAAAGTTAAGGCTGTACAGCATCTAGCCATAAAACAGAAGGAGGTCAGGTGATTAAAGTTGGTATAGTACCTTCTCTGGCAACCATACAATCCAATTAAACATTTCAGTTTCAAAGTGGCAGTGCATGAAAATTCAAGGATCATTTAGGTCATTATCTGGATATCATTAGTGTCTTTCCGAAATCTGGGGCCAATTTAATGCAACTACAGGTTAGATTGGCTGGTCCAGGCCAGAAGGATCACCACGGTGGTATAACAAAAACCAGTGGATTACCAATGTCAGTTTCATTCAGCCTTTGAGAATCATCTGTGTCTGTGCAAAATCTAATTCATCCAATATTTTTTAAGTTCAGTATGGACCAAAGTGGACCAAAACTGCCATCTTTAAAACAATTTTGCTAGGATAACTAAAATGTGAATATGAAACAATATCAGTGCGGAACCCTGGAGGCCTGAGGGAAGTGAGATCCTAGCCACAACTTCCCTGCTTTTAGGACAAAGGTGGAGTTTTGTTACAAAGAAATGCATCTGCAAGTGGGGTAAAACCCATGCACAAAAGGCTTGTTAACTGCAGACAAAACACAGGACTTTTGAAAATAAAGCCATACCCTGCCCAGCCCTTATCTAATAACCATGACATCCTACCTGATCCCTACAGAGCTGTCAGAAAGGTGCTCAGGAAAAAACACCATACTCTGTCCTGGGCTGGGCGTGCAGTGCGAGGTCAGACAGAAACAATAGGAGCCATCCAGCAAATGCCACTCCGATCTGTTTACAGGCACAGACAGACAGCAGCTCCCAGACTCACCCTGGCACACATGATGCCACACTGACACCGACATAAAGACAGGGGAATGCTTTTGTTTCAAAAAGGCCTGGGAGTCCCCCTTTAACCCTCCTGACAAAACCGAGACTCAACACTATCATTTCCACCACACCTCAGACGGTCCTCCCAGTCTGTCTTCCTCCCTCCACCGAGCCCTCCCTGGTGACTAGCCTTAACCCTGGTCACATACACATGAGGACATGACAGATACTCACAGCTTTGGTTTAGGTTTGGTAGGCAGCGGAGGACCGTCCTTCCCAGGGGATGAAGACAGCTTGCCTGGTGTTGGAGTTGAATCTGGTACCACATGGGCTAGACTTTGAACTGGGAAAGAGACATCTGTTGTGGGATCAGACTGTGGCAGAGGTGGAGGTGGGGGTGGTAGTGTGGTCTCTTTAGGAAGGCTTGAAGGTGATGGTGGATGCAGGGGTTGGCCATTTTGTACAGACCATTTCCCTTTCCCTTTGTCCTTGTACTCTACCTCTGAGCTCATCTGTATCGGAGGCAGAGCTGACACACTGGGCCAGATCTCCAGCTCCTTGATCTGGAGGGCCTCAGCGCTAGGCTGAAGCAGCATCTTGGGTGGCAGCTCTAGGAGGCTAATCTCGGTGGGTGGGGGAGGAGGAGGGAAGGCCGCTGCATCCTCAAACCCTGAGCTATCACCAGACATGCCATTACTAGATGAGTCCTCAGCTGCTGAGGGAAACAAACAAGAGGAAAGTGGACATTTTTTTTACTTTAATATTTAGTTTTTCTTCTAGCCACCACATACCTCATGAAGATTACACACACACATGCACTGCATCACTGCTGATCTGATCTGAAGCAGCAGCTGGGTCCAGTCAGTCCAGTCTGATGCAATTCCTGTTTATTCAGCCTTTCCTTTAAACTGTGTGGTGAGTCCTGTTCTGCACATACACAGTTCTGTCTGTGAGCATGTACACAGAAATATTTGTGTCCCGCTGTGCATTCACAAATCTCACCTTTGCCTCACATGCAAAATAACAATAATACACACAACAAAAGATGGTCAACTACTAAAGACCTACCATAACAGCTTTTATAAATGAAAGTAAACTGCAAGATCTCAAGGGAACTACTGGACTATCAGTGCTAGTGCATTGAACCAGTACTGATTCCTTTGCCAGATTTCTTCTGTTTTGGAAAAAGTGCACCTCATCTTTGTTTAATTTTACCTTTCAACAACAATATTCGGTCTTAACAGACAAATTTTAGAGGATATCGGTTAATTATTTATAGGCTATTAACCCTCTGAGGTCTAAGTCATCATGTCATCATCAACAAACATCAAAAGCTATTTATACATCAAAAGCTATTTATATATGCTTTTTAAAAAGTACTTTTTGCTTTCCAAAAACATAGGGTTAGGGATAGGGTTCTGGTCTATGGTTGAGGTCATAACTGATGATGACTTTGACCTCACAGGGTTAAAGACCAATAAGGAGAGTCTGGGCTATCACCAGTGGATTTCTCAGAAATCAACCATCATCAACATGCTTGTCAGCAAGTTCTGTTACTAAAGCTTGAAAATACAAAGTCTGGGAGCATAACGGGACCCAGAACCTGAAACTAGAATCAGTGAAAGCAAATAAGTTAGAGCCCAAAAAGTCTAGCCTTCAAAATTGCCAGGACACATGTAGGAAATTAGTTATTGACTTTGAAATTCCTCAGAATTTGGGGGATTTTCATGTGACTTCAACAGTGGATAATACTGAAACCACAGCTTAAGGCAGGGATGTCAAACTCTCTTTAGTTTATGAGCCACATACAGCCCAATTTAATCTCAAATGGGCTGGATCAGTAAAACCAGTGAATTATAACATTAAAAAAATCAAAAAATTTTCCCCTTCTTTCAGTGTGAAGAAGCATGACTAAATTTTGAAAACCTTCACATTTAATGAAGCATCCAGTTACAAAACAGATGAAATGTCTTAAGAAAAATAAGTGCATTTTCAACAGTAAGTCTCAGTTTTTCCACATTCAGTCATTCTACTGTCATCACAAAGAAACGCTATTGTTGTGAATCAAAGAATTGCATCTGCTCCTTGGCTTAACTATCCTACTTATGTGGTATGGTGGGCGATTGGTAATCTCTTTGTTACAAACAGAGCTGTAAAAGTGACAATGATTCAGACCTTTGGCTTGGATAAAATTAAGAGCTCTGACAATCACTCTCGTGATATCATCCATTCCAACGTCTTGCAACACAAAGTTTCCTGCAAATATAGTAAAAAATCCAAAATGATGCTTTCACATAATGCAAGGTCATTCATCTGGGCCAAATTTGGATCCTTATTTAGGTGGGTTCTAGCTGCTGGGCCTTATGTTGAGACATCTTTGTGCTAATCATTTAGCCCTGTGACATCTAAGTCATCATCAGTCATTACCCAGCCCTAGGCCAGAGGTCTGACCCTAACCCAAATGTTTTGGAGAGGAGCAAAAAGTACTTTTTTAAAAATTCTCGTTAAATCGAATGATTATTCTTTTCTTCCAAAGGCTTGGGAAAGCAAGATTGCATATTCTGATAGAATAGGGTTAGGTTTAGGGTCCTCACTGATGATGACTTAGACCTCTGACAGTTAATGGTTCTGTTTATAGGACACACAGAAATTAATGTCTCCAACTTATTCAGGTCCATTACTGTTACTAAACATTAGTGTTTTCCAGGTTTAGTAACATATGATGTTAATAATGGTTGATTTCTGCAGAAGTCCACTGTTAATAACCAGACTTTTCCCTTTCTCCTGGTCATTCAACAGGTTGGGATGGGGTTGGGGACCTTGTCGTTTCTATAGCATTATCTGTTACTGAACCTGAAACATACAGGTCTGGGAACATAATAGGACCAAGAACCTGAAACAAGAACTAGATGAGAGTAAACAAGTTAGACACCAAGATTTTGACTTTATAAATCTGCCATTTATAAAGTGAATGTGGAGAATTTCTATGTCACTCCAACATCTTAAGGCACTTCTACATTTGCCTCATTGCCTTGTTACAATTGACTATGCTGACTGTATTTTTCAGTCTGTTTCAGACGCACCTGGGGTGACGGTGAGCTGGGCTGTGCTGCTAACAGAACCATACGGGTTGGAGGCGGTGCAGCAGAACAGACCTCCGTCCTCTGGAAAGGCCTCAGCAATAACGAGGGTGCAGATCTCCTCTAAAAAACAAACAAGCCACACCTCTAATAAAAGTACATCTTTGATGATAAAGAGAGTTGAAGCTGACAGAATCAACACAGTCATGAAACAGAGACACGTTGACACTTGATTTGTTTGTAATGAACAGAGTGACATGTTGACGCTTGATTTGTTTGTAATGAAACATAATAGAGATATCACATGGTCATGGGGACGAGTTATATACGCAGAAGCATGATGATGATATGTCACAGACTGATGAATCACTATTCAGACACACAGAGAGCAGAGAGATGAATAAGCATGGACGTAACTATTAACGAAGAACAGACAGACATGAGTGCAGATGTTCAGGGATGTCTGAGTGATTCACAGCCAGAAATTCGCACCTGAAATGACCCCTGAGTCACAGGTGGAAAATATCTAACATAAATGTCTCATTGTTTATGTGTTGGAGTTTGCAGATGATGGGGCTTCGGGGACTCCCTGTGACTGCAGTAGACACAATAATGAGTGTTGTGTGAGATTTATTGACTTCTGATCTTTTGTAGTTATGACCAAGGCTGCTTCAGCCAAAGCTCATAATCCATTACTAATTTTAACCACTGACTGCAGCCGGGTACATGAAAGCAGAGCTGTAATTGATAGAGAAGATCTTGGAGGAACTGAGGTGACATACCTGGCTCAGCTGCAGATCGAGGCTCTAATTCACAGCAAATAACAGGCAGCGAAGAAGCGAAGAAAAACAAAGACATTTTGCTTGTTAACATGCATGCAATCAGTTTAGTGCTAAAAATTAAAAATGGTTTAGCTACAACAATTTTCTCAATTGTCTCACTTTTCTGGAGAACACGAAAATCGGGAGAGTCCAGGATCTCGTTTCCCTGGCGATACCATTGGACCTGCAGAGGAGAACTTCCACGAACCCTGCACTCCAGAACCACTACCTGACCCTCAGATGCCTGGGCATCCTGCAAGAGCTGCACAGAGAAAAGACTGATAAGTCAAAACACATTAAGAAATTAAGGGAGAGGTAATGAGAGAAAGGAGCGAGTGGGAGACAAGAATGAAACCTGATATGAAGGATAAATCTACTTCAAACAGACAGATGGCGTGGCAGTAGCCTATATGCAGACAGCAAAGTGGATTGATTCTAATTAAGGAGCTCAAAAAATCCTAAAAGTTCACAGGACTTCCACTTCAACGAACCAAGAGTCCTCTGGCATTTAATTGGCTCCATCTGGTCCCTTAGTTTTGTGCCTCAGGTAATTGAATAATGTACTTAAATCTGACTGTTTACTCTGTCCATATATTTCATCTTTAGCCTAAAATGACCATCTGTTCTTCCAAATAGGTGTCACCAAGGGCTGATACTTAAAACAAGCTTAGATCACTTTGTCAATTGATGAAATTATTTCTTAAATATTTGGACAATGACAAACTGAATATTCTTAAACACAAGTCGTTGTTTCCAACATCTGTTTATTATCATTGATATATATGGATGCCCCCTGGAAGTCTATGAAACAGGATCTGCCCTAGGATGGGATTTTTATCATACTATCCAACGATTATGTGAAAGCGTGTGAATTATTATTCCTTAGTAAATAATCTCAGTTCAAAATAATCCAAATTTCTCTTATCCTGGCCTTGGTGCAGCCCCTTGTTTCATATGCTGCCTGTTTTATCTCCCTTCACCCTCACTTTAAGCCAACTTGCCTCTGATTGGCTGCCCCTCATAAACATAAAGTTCCTGTTTAAGTTTGCTACCATAAGCTAGTCCTTTAATAGCATAGCTTTTAGTATAACATACTATTTTAGACTCTTTGTATACTTATTATTACCACTTCTAACATTTTCAGTTGTTCTAAGTTTGCCTATAAATCAGATCTGTCTGATTTATTTTAGTTTCTGGGCCACATACAGCCCATGAACTCAAGTGGGCCAAACCAGTAAAACCATTGCATATTAATGTAGCTTTATTTTAGTGTGAATAAGAAGAAGTAAACAGCGTCTTTTAATAAACCATACATTTATAAAACAGATGACGAACAGCCTGAGATATCTTACAATAAATAACTGTAATATCAACAGTACGTCAGGTTAGGTGTGCACTGTAGTTCACAGTGGATCTACAAAATAGTTTTTGGAACTAAACGATTATAATATTTAGTGTTTCACACAATCACACAATTTGACAAGATCTAGAAATTATTTTAGCTTTCCAGACATTTTCATGGCTTTGTAGTAAAGTTGACATCATCTCACCTGGAATAGCAGTGCATGTTATTAAAGAATTTAAGAGTTCAGTGACTTTCACACTTTTCAAAGCCATCCAGTGGGATGGACTGGACCCTCTGGTTGACTGGTTCTGGACCCTGGACTGCATGTTTGACACCCCTGCTATGAGTGCATGTAACTGTGCCTTAAGGAGGACAAACCCCCACATGGGTGCTCTCCACTTCCAAATTGGAGGACCTCTGCCTTACAAATGACCTCCTCTGTCCAATTAATCATGCTACAGCTTATCATGTTGCAGAAGTAAAAAAAAACCAAAGCATACACATGAGAGCTGATGTAAAGTCCACAGTGACATAGACTAATGCATCCATCAACAGGAGGCACTCAGTGTCAGGGTGGATAAATGTGCCTCTCACTGTGTGTTTCTGGGCATACTTTGAGAAGACCATGAGTTAAATGTGCATCATGCGTCTGACAGTGTGTGTGTGGGTGTGTTGTAAGGATGACATCACGGTGCTGACTTCACTAGAGGCAAACATCCTCTCATCGAGATGATTAAAGCTTGCAATAGTTTTTAAAGGAGGCTGGGTGTGGGGGTGAAGAAAAACAAGTGTCTTTTTGTAATGAAGTGCAAAATGATTTAGAGACTGACTGGCTCAATGAGAGTGAAAGAGACCTGACCCTTGTGGGTTTGGTGGGCATGTTTGAAGCCTCAGCCCGTCTCATTTTTGCCATCACATGACCCACAGCCTGAGGGAGAGAGAGAACCGGGGACTGTTGGCGGAGTGTTGAAGAGTCTGAGCTAGAAAAGGGTGTCGTGGAGCTCGAGGAGGAGGAGCTCTCATCAAAGTCTATGTTTTATCTGACCCCCACTGCTGAAAGCCACAGCACTGCATACTGTTATTATGGGAGTCTGAGGACAATGTTTATCAGGTTCTATGTTTGTATGTGTGCATGCATTGCATGCATGATGGGTTATATGTAAGTATGTATGCGTTTCATGGTTTGGGTAATAATCCCCTTGTTCTTTTTAAAGGAAATCTTAATGGTATAGCATTCAAATATTTCAGACAATGCCAGGCTTCTAATTTTGCCACAGCAGCATGGGTTAGAAAACAGTGCTTCACGTAGAGACTGTATGCAAAAGATAGCCATAGAAACCATGATGTCACCCATTGTTTCATAGACTAAAGTTTTGGGGCCTCAACTTTAGCCTTGTGGTGTTGCCGTGATGTTTTTTGGAGCCAGAAATGAAATATATGGATGAGAGGGTGGAGTTATTAGCTAAAATTGGCAAGCTTGGTTAGTGAGGTGCATCCCTAAACTGTACAGATACACAGATACCTGCTAATTATTGATAAATATCATACAAATAAAATAATTTCACTCACCAAAACTCAAGCAGAGACTTCTTGAATGTGCTGTTAGTGTAATTAACCACACATGAAGCCACAGTAAGTGGTCCAGAGGGAACCAACACCACAAACTCTGCAATGTAGTCAGCTATGACATAAAGCTACCAAGCACTTAGTAATGGGTAACTTTAACACTCAATACAATTTAAAAGCACTTCCATGCTGGCTTCATTTTTCAGTCCCAGAGTTTGTTGCTTGTCTTTACCAGACTTAGAGATGAACTGAATTCCAACTGGTTAATGCTTTTGAGGTGGAAGTCTTAACCAGAACAATGTAAGGTATTTTCAGCAGTCACGTGTCCACGATGTTTGCCATGTCTACTTACATTTTGTGTAAAGTATGCAGACTTACCTTAGTGAACACAGGAGGGCCTGATACCTCACCAGCATACAGCGATGAAACTGGACTCTGAATCTAGGAGCCAACACACATTTAATTTTCTGAACAGATGAAGTCCTTTCAAAAAGAGAAAGAGAGAGAAAGAGGATTTACCCGCTGTGGGGGCTGAGACAAGGACTGCACCAGGGTGGTGCGATGAGGTAGCACCTCGGGGGTTTTGGGTGATGATGAACGTATTGTTAGGGACATTGATGTAGTCTTCTTCTGCACTCTAAAACAAGAAAAACACAAACAAAAACTAATTTCTAAGAAAAAAATAGTAATTTCTAAACTCTATATGCTTTTATTTAAAATTTAATGCTTGAAAGAAAATCGCCTCCGCAGCAATTAAGATGATATCAGTGATCTTGGCTTCAGTGTGTAAACACAAATGGAAACAGAAATGGAAATCAGGAAGCAGTCCAGATGGAGGCAGATTTATACATAAGATAATAATAAAAAACATTTTGAAAAAGTGAAAGGACTCAGGGCACTGCTAAAATGGACTACAAAAAATGCAGTACTGTAATATTAGAATTGGAATTTCATGTTCAAATCATTAAATTAATAAATTATCATTACTTTTCATATGATCAAAATTATTTAAGTGAAATGAAATAAAACTAAAAGTTAAAGTTTCATGGATTAAAAAGTTTAACATTTGGAAATAACTAAGGTACCAACCTTGCCAGGTTACTTACCTACTATATTAACCCTCTCAACCTCATTATTGAGATTGTGGCCTATGTTCTGGCTCAGGCTGTTGACTCTTAAATAGTCTTTTTAGGGCCTAGTTAACTAGGAGCAGGCAGCAGACTTGATTAGCTGCTGCAGGGCTCAGTTAACCTGCTCAGGAGTTCAAGGTTCACTGGGTCATAGTATCAAAAGTGGTCATGCAGAAACACACTTACTGGGGCATGGCTCCTGATCTGGATTTTGCTGCACCTTCTCCTTCTGAGTCTGATGATGACGCCCCTGCAATGGAACAAAATCATAAGCAATGGTAGTTTATGCTACAGTATATAATATATAGAGCATTTACTTCCAGACAGCCCAACAGATTCACAGGGAAAACTGCTCTGCTGCTTTTAAATGTGCAACTCTGTACAATAATATTATAACTAAATGTTTCTCAAAACCTGAAAAAAGAATCTGCTTCTTGCACTTTTAGTATATCCAGCCTTATCCTCTAACTTCAAGAAAGAGCCCAGTAGCACCAACAAATGCAGTTTTGTGGAAGAAGGAAGTATTCCCTTTGTGCTGTAAACTTTACTAAAGTTTAGCCACCGATGGAGCTCACATAAACGGAAGGATAGAATATAAGTAATTGTTGCTAGACTACCATTTATACAATGTGGTGTTGAGATGCACACTGTCCTAGCTCCAAGCATAATTTCATTTCAGCATAATAATTTCACAATAATCTATTTTCATATAGCTTTGTCATTTTGGCTTTTGTCTTCATTTTTTTCCAGAGACAAAATGAGAAGCAGGAAAAACCAGAGCTAAGGCCACTTCTCAAGGTCAACAACATTGTGGATGACCCTATGTTACCACTAACAATGGAGAAGCTGGTGCAGAGCTTGAAAATATGATCAAAAATATGACCGGTCGGTCACAGCCTCACTGCACAACTTCAGTTTTCAGTTGAATTTTTTCAGCTTACTGTGGCAACTCAGGCTTCCACTATCAGAGAGATGGAGACTAGCTTATCAAAACACTGCTTCTTCTTTTTCTTTTGGCTGTTCCCTTTAGGGGTTCCCTCCATCTCACCCTGTCCCTTGCATCCTCTTCTGTCACACAAACCATCTGCATGTCCTCCTTCACTACATCCATGAATCTTCTCTGTAGTCTTCCTCTTTTCCACCTGACTGGCAGCTCCATATTCAACATTCTTTGTCCAGTATATCCACTATCCCTCCTCTGCACATGTCCAAACCATGTCAGCCTTGCCTCTCTAACTTTGTCTCCAAACCACTGAACCTGAACTGTCCCTCTGATGTACACATTTCTAATCCTGTCCATCCTGGTCACTCCCAATGAAAATCTTAGCATCTTCAGCTCTGCCACCTCCAGCTTGAACTCCTGTCTTTTTGTCAGTGCCATCATCTCCAAACCATACAGTACATCATAGCAGGTCTCACTACCATCTTGTAAATCTTCCCTTTCACTCTTGCTGCTATTCTTCTGTCACAAATCACCCCTGACACTCGTCTCCACCCACTCCACCCTGCCTGCACTCTCCTCTTCACCTCTTATTTGTACACTGTCTGTTGCTTTGGCTGGTTGACCCCGGGTATTTAAACTCATCTACCTTCACTGCCTCTGCTCCTTATAGCTTCACTGTTATACCTGTCTCCCTCTCATTCACACATGTATATTCTGTTTTACTTCTACTGATTTTCATTCCTCTTCTCTCCAGAGCATACCTCCACCTCTCCAGACTCTCTTCCACCTGCTCCCTGCTCTCGCTGTAGATCACAATGTTGTCTGTAAACATTATTCATGTTCACATGTTAACATGTTCACGGAGACTCCTGCCTGACCTCATCTATCAACCTGTCCATCACCACTGCAAACAAGAAGGGCCTCAGAGCCAATCCCTGACATAATCTCACCCCCACCTTAAACCCATCTGTCACTCCTACCTCACACCTCACCACTGTCTCACTGTCAGTTCTGACTTCCTCATACAGTGCCAAAGTTCCTCTCTTGGCATCCTATCATATGCTTTCTCTAGATCCACAAAGACACAGTGCAACTCCTTTTGACCTTCTCTGTACTTCTCCATCAACACTCTCAAAGCAAACATTATATCTGTAGTGCTGTTTCTCGGCATAGCTTATCAAACCATGGTGATAAGATGAATTCAACAATTGGCTGTGTTCTCCTCCAGTCACCACTGGCGCTTCAACTTAAAATATAAGACTTAACATTGGTCAATACATTGGTAAAAGCAGCTAGTAGTAGAAAGCACCAGTCTTAGGATCAATGGGTCAATTATTTGGTTGATGTGCTTTCATCTGACCAAATTTTCATTGGTTGGACAATTGCTGGTATTGCATCCATAGCGCTCTATCAATAGCCTTTCAGCCTTCATAGCCTGCCATAATTTTTGGCATCAGAAGGAACAGACTACCTGTGAAAAACACTACCGTGTTTTTGTAACTGTGGACTCACCCAAACCTCAGAGCTGGCTGCAAGCTAAATCACAACATGTCAAAGCTGTTGCCAGTATGGCTGCATTTGCTTAAAACAGATGATTAAAAAGTCAAGTGTAAGTGCATATCAGTTATATAATGACACACATACAGTCACAACTTCACTGGGCTTCAGCTTCTGTCAGTAGCAGCAGCTAAACCCAAACCAAGCTGGATGTGATGCTTCCTCTCTCATGTAAGTGTAAAGTGTCTGTTGTTATGATAATAAGTTTAAAATAGCAAAGTTTACATTGATTCAATATGCTGCAAATACTAGTTTTATGTCTATTTATAATTCACTTAGGCTAAAAAGCATAACAGGTAGAGTGCACTCTACACTTTTTGGCAGATTTCATTAATCTACAGATAACATAAATCCTCTCCAACCCTCCATTGCCTACAAACAATTAACTGGTTACATGTACAATTTCAACCAACCAAGATTTTATTTGGTTGGCTACAGCCCTAAGAAGAAGTAGTGCAATGATTTTCTGATATCAAAATGGCACATTTTATGTCTGACCTTCAATGTAAACCTCAGCTGAGGTATTATCTGCTCCGAGACTGTTGGAAGCCACACAGGTGTAACGTCCTGTGTCGTCCTCAAAGGCTTCAGCAATCACCAGTGTGTGCAGGTCACCATCCCTCCAGATTTGTATGTCAGGAGAGTTGTGCAGCTCACGGCCTTCACAGAACCACCTGAAAGAGGAGGTACAAGACAACTTTGATTACCTCAACATGTTATAGTAACAATTCACGTGATACATAAGTTAAGATCTTTTTTAAGATCTTCTTCTTTTCTTATCTTTAGCATGCTCCTCTGTTACACCAACCCTCTGCATGTCCTCCTTCACTACATCCATGAATCTTCTCTGTGGTCTTCCTCTTTTCTTCTTGCCTTTTTAAAGATGTTTTTCTTATATCAGAACTCCCATTCTAAAAGGAGGTTCTGGTCAAAAGTAATTCACTAGTAGTTTGGCATTTACTAATCCGCACAGGTTAATTATCACACTTTACAGCACTCAACAATATTTACAGACTATGTCCTTAAAGTGAGCCTTTCCAGCTCCATATTTTCTACATTTTGGACTCTAGCAGAGTAGCATTGCATGAGTCACAGTTCAAAATAATCCTTACTTATCTCATACTGGAATTTGGTGCAGCTCCTTAGTTTAACCACTGTCTGAAACAAGCCATTTAGGCTCCCTTCCCTTCCCATTAAGCTAACTTTCTTCAGATTGGATGCTCCTCATAAACAACACAGCAGGCATGTGGGAATTCTGGGTGTTTAGAGTTGTCTGAAGCCTGAAACTTTGGTTTACAGGGTTTACTTGTACATCAACTGATCTCAAGTTCTGAGACTTTATGTTTTATATTATATGGTTATGTTTAATATTATACTCCACCACTGTAACAGTATATATGTGACAGAAGATAAAGCATAAAATTAAGCATAACAGACCCCCTTTATGTAATCTGCTGCAACTTAATGTAACTTAAAAAGAAGCCTATAGACTTGTGGGACTAGGACTCATGACTAAAAGTGATGTCTTTATCTGACAAGAAAAAGCTACAACTCATCGTGTCAAATATAAAAGCTTAAATACACCTCTTCCAAATTTGATGGAGGCCTGCCAAATAAATTAACATTAACATCTACTCATTCACATACACACACACACACCAGGCATGTCTGAGTTTCCTTATCTGCCAATTGTCAGCTACCCTGAGGCACGAATAAGACACCATGTTACGGGAAGCAGAAACACCCTTTCCCTCTTTCCAATCAGAGGCCTGTGTCTGGATGGGCGCCTGGGCCCTGCACCACCTCCTTGGGGTTTTGCTAACACAGGCTTTGCTCCCTGATCTGGAACCAAGGAGGGATGAGAGAGTCCACAACACAACCAGCTTCATCCGTCTCATCTCTCTTCACAGGGTTATGATTAAAGCAGACCCCCCCTTCCCCCAGCCCTATGTTACCACATCAAATAGAGGATCAAACAGCAGGGGTCAAATCAACCATCTCCTACAAAATACACACAAACAAGTCCTGGCTTCGAATGCCTTGATTTGTGGGGAGTCTGTTGCTTTTATCTGCACTTGGATCTCTGGTGTTCTAGTTTTAAGGTATATTAAAAGGAGGACATCCACACACTGCATCGGCACCATACTAAAAGGAAGTTCTGTATCTCCTCTTTACCTATTGACCTCTGCATTGACAGGGGGAGGGTTGAAATTCCCAAAATGCCAGAAGAACAGCTGTTATGTTCCTCCAGAGCCCAGACCTGAGAACATTCCTGCTATCTGGGAGAGCTGCGTAAAAATTCCTCACATCCTGCTGCGTGGCCATTACATGATTTTATACACCCTGATATGTCAGTCGAACATCAGGCCAAGTCCTCTTCCGGAAAGCAATCAATCAGCCAAAATATCCAGACAACACTTCATACTCGGGGATTTACACCTGACAGACTGGGTGTGGGAGTGGGGAGGCAGGCGGAGAAAGTGAATGAATGAATGGCAAGTACAGGAAGAGACGATGAATGAGCATGAGTCAGGTGGGGTCAGATAGGAAAAATTATACGCTCTGTCATGACTGAGACAGATCACACTCAGCAATTCATCAGGATCAGAGACAGACTGAGCAGTGCAGAGCTTTGTCACCCTGTCTCAGCCTTTTTAACACTAACCCCCTTTATAGATTCATAAAGGGACCTTTTATGCTTTTCCTTATTGTCTGTCATATTAACAATTGTTAACCCCTAACCCTAACCCCTGTTACAGTGGTGGATACTCATTTTAAACATGGCCAAAGTTTCAAATAAAGAGGTTAGCATGCATACAAATAATCCCTGTAAGCTAAAAGCTTAGGCTTCAGACAGTTTTTTCTACTCTTGGCTCAGTATGATGTCAAGAGAGGGGATATCCCTAATATGGTCATCTCAAGTATAAAACTGGATGTAAGCACAGAAACCCCACCCACCTGCTCAAATGTTATGTTTATGAGGGGCAGCCAATCACAGAAAGCTTGGACTAAAGAGAGGGGAAAGGAAGCTGAATCTGCTTGTTTTAGAGATGGTATAAAAGTTGACATTGCTTGTCGGTCTGAAGAGTAACGTTAAGAAGGTGCTGCTTTAAACTTGTATTGTTTTTAATGGTTGGCAGGGGGTGACTCTTCAGGCTGCAAAAAGACTTCAGTTTTATTCAAGTCTGTAGGAAAATGGCCCTGGGCTCCTTTCCCCTGTGACCTCAGCAAACACTTTCCTGATGAGTTTATGGGCTCAGTCACTAGTTTTAGGTCATACTGAATAAAACAATAAGTTAATATTGTAAATTTTGATCTTCATTAGAGTCAGAAAGAAGAATCATTCAGGGTAGGCTCATTGGCTGAGAATACTGTGTCCTTGATTTCACAGTCCTTCCTCATCACATCTGGTTTTAAAGCACTAAGGTAGTGTATTGTACCTACATTTTATATACAGTACATTCATTGGTTTTCGGAAACGATGACCTCAATGAACTTGAGGGCTACACCAAGGGCCAGTATAAGATAAATAAGGATTGTTTTGAAAATGTGAATCAAATCTATAATAAAAATAAGGAGATGGAAATGGCCATAATAACAGTATATTTCCCCTCTCTGAAACAAAGGAAGCATGGGAGTCAGACACCAGTGTTTAAATGATAAGAAACAGACAGTGTGGAATGACAGTAATGAAGAGCTGCTGAAGGCAAGAAGAAGTTATCCACCGGTGTGTCAGCCCTTGAAGCAACAAAGACAAAGAGTCATCTACCACACTTTAGAAGACTAAAATCCAGACAGAGAAAGGCTGAGACAACACAGGATCCAGTTTAGCCCGACCTTGTTATATAACACGATCTGAATTGTTAAAATCTGCTTCAAAATTGACAGCAGCCTGTGACTGAGAGTAAAAAGTTGACATTTTTGAGCAAACCAATATGTCTGTGTGGTTTTGAAATCCATCTTTCTGGATTATAACCAGGCAGAGAAAAGGGAAAACAACTCGTCTGTGTGACTGCTGGGTCTGCTGGGGATTTGCTTGGCTGGTTAGACCTCACTACTTTCTTTTAAGTCACTCGCTGTATTAATAAAAAATGGTTCACAATGGACTTTGCAGCCATATGCTCTACGTCTGCAGATTGCACAATACAAATCCCCTTCAGTATAGGAAAATCACTTGGGCATTTCTTGAGTGCCGTTAAATTAAACACACACAGGAAAGGGCTTGATGTAACACATGACATCATTAAAGTAATGACTATGGTTATTGTGATGGAGGATATTAAGGCTGTCAGAGGCAGTGTAAGTGAGCATTTTGTGCATGAGTTTAACTATGGTGAACAGAGGCCAGCGAACAACAGGGGAATAGGTTTCCCAGAGGGTGGCCTGACTCCATCCAGACGTTTCCACACAGCAACATGTGTGAAGTAAAATGAAAAAACAGAATTGCAATTAAACAATTTTATTATATTAGGGGTTTTACGTTTTTTGCCTTCAGTAGTTTTATTTCACAGGAGTCTCTCCTTGAATTTAAATCACAGGCCATATACTCAGTAAACAAATGGAAATGTAAATTTGTTCAGACACAGTTTTGACAAATCACAGAGCAGGGCAGAGGACTCATCAGCTCCTCTGAGGGTTGACAGAGCATAAACTAGGAAGCCAAGACCATCCCCAACAAGCATAACAATAAAATCCCTTATTAATCAACCTTAATGATCTACCATTATGCATAATTACTGAGTAAACTCATTTAGAGACAGACGGTAATGTTTATTTAATCCCCTCTCTATTTCTGTGGAATGTGCTGAACATCATGATAGGCCTAAACAGCATGGGGCTTTTTCACCAGCGGGGGGAATGAGAACTTTGTTGAGTCACATGCAGCAGTGCAACACGCACAGAACAAACAGAGCGACCAGTGGCCTGATTTGGAGGGGAAGCAGGGTGTGTTTGAGAAAACTGAGTGAAGGTACAAATTTCTTGGCAGAGTGCAGATTTACCACCCATTTCCTCTTAACACAATACTATTATAAAACACAAATATTCAGAACATGCATACAAAATAGCTGAGAATGAACGGGCTTCATGAGTAACGCCTCACCTCTCCATTCACCCCCCCACCCAGGGGCACCCAGCCAAGAGGGTGATTAAGCAACCCACCATCACCATCAAACAGCCTGTCACCAACTCTCTGAACAATAATAGCATGTGAGAAAGCAATTATACAGATTTCAGTGAAGACAATTGAGGCCAGATGATGGCTCGAATAGCGCTGGGTGCTTTCTGCGCTAACCTAGCCCCATACAGAAGAAGAGAGCATTCCACAGGACAGGCCAAACCAGAGGCTGTTGCCCTGGCCTCGATAGTGCGTGCCGAGGGCCACACTCTCCTCATCTGACCCTGTTGTTATTTGCCGCTGTTGATGGAAAATTTTATGAAGCAAAGCTCAGTTTCACCACAAACCCAGACGGATGAAGGCCAGAGCGCAGAGGGAAGAGAAAAAAGAGAGGAGGAGGGTTCAATCACTAAGATGACCTTGGCAAGATGAAGGAGTGGCCAGCATTTAAAAAGCACACAACTCATTCATCAGTCGATATAGGATATAAGGCATGGGCAGACTACTTCCTGAGATGTTTTTGTATTCCTTCAAAATTGGCTCTTAGTGTTGAGTTTTAAAGCCTATAGACCACAGAATTCAACCAAAGTTCAACTGGACAAGAAAAGCGGCATCCGGGCTGTCTTTATCCCTAATTACAAACTACGAGGTCTGAAACTGACCAATTGAAACTACCCAAACTGTAGCAAGCAGTGTTGGTTTTATTATCCTCGACAGACAAATCTCCCAGTTTATGCAAACACAACATAGAAAACATATTGGGTTTCCTGTTCCTCACGGATGCTAACTGAAACCAGCAATCAATCCAGCTCTAAAGCTCCCAGTGAAAAGTCCAAAAGCACGGCTTCAATAAATTGAAATATTTCCACCACAGTTCTCCTTAGTACTTTAAGTTATGAGACTCTTGCATAATGCACCATTTAGCTGCACCCCCAGCAGTTTGTACTTCTGAAAGTTTCATTTACCCGATGAACCAAATATTCAATCAACTTGATTTCCTAACCTTTAAAAAGTTTCATCTTTCATTGATGGAATTTTTTAAAAATGTGAATAGTTGTGTCAGAATGATTATGTTAGTTGTTCCCTGATTACCAATACTTGGGAGAACAATTTAATAAAAATGGAAATTACTTATTCTGATTGCCTAGGGTTAGGGTTGGGGTCGTCACAGATGATGACTTAGACTTCAGAGCGTTAAAACTTGACTCAAAACTGTATTTGTTCAGTAATTTTAACCATACTAGCAGGATGGCTTTGTGCCTAAAATTTATTGATGACAATAGCAGATCTGACCAGTCTATTTGTTCGTTTTTCCACCAATTTGGTGCAGAGTAAAACACTCCAACAACTACACTGACATTAAATGTCGTACAGAATGTCATGGTCCACAGAGAATAAATCCTACCAATTTTATTCATCCTCTACCATCACCTGTAAGTTGACAGCTTTGGCTTTTAGGTAAATATATCACAACTACTATTTGACGGACTGAAATTTTCCCCCAAAAAAGTATGCTTTTTTTTTCTTCAAAATTAGGATCTGTAGAGCAACAAAAAGACGACCAGTGATGTGTAAAGTAATTTTGGTGACACTAGACTGAGTAAACTGAGTATTTTTTATAGCATCTCCATTTTGTCAGAATTGTACTTTGTAGACCGCCCCTGCATAGAGACCAGTGCTATTCATCCAACTTGGAGGTTGATTTGTAGTTGTCTAATTTAATATGGCTGGAAAGACTAATGTTTTTACAGCAGTTCCCGTATGACTTATTGCTTCTGGAAGCTCAAATTGGTGAAAATCTTGCCAACTTGGCAGTAAGGACAACTTGAGTGGTGAAGCAACAGCTAAAATAGCGACCATCTAACTGGTCTAACACACCTTAAATCTTGTTGTGTGCGACCCAACAGGTGTGTTGAAATTGTATGTAGACTATGTTTCATAGACAATCTGGCAACTTGGGTTACACTAGACAAATACAAAACTTGTGGATGCATGTATTCCAGTTATTCATTATAAAGTCTGAGGGTTGTGCAAATTACAGGACTTTCCCAGGAAAACAGCAAAAAGGGGAGGGTGCCGGGAGATGTTCTTAAAATGTGGGAGAAACCTGGAAAAACTGGGAGTGTGTGCATGCATGAGCTTATCATCATAGTATTGTTACTGTGAGAATGTTAACATACTCAAGTTAGCATTTAGCTAGCTAGGTAAAACCCTACAGAGCAGCTGACTTAGATATATACTCCTAGTCCTGTTAAATAATCAAAAATTCAAAAGCATTGTTTATGTTCCTTTCTAAAAATGGCATTTAGCATCTTTCAGCTCATTGTTTTGGTCCAGGAGGTAGTTTTAAGCTAAAATGCTCTGATAAACCTACTGTATCATCTCAGCATCAAGAATAGAGTTAAACTTACCAACTAGCTGTTTAGTAAAAATTAAAAATCCTTGTGCTGCCAGAAGTCTCTTCCTATTAAAAGGGAGCTCTTCCTCCCCACTGTTGCCAAGTGCTGCTGACAGGGGATGTCTGATTGTTGGGGGTTCTATCTCGCTTTGGATGGTCTTTACTCGAGAGGACTATGAATTGCTAATATTCACCTTGTTGCAATGACAACTCCAGCTAAATTAATGCTAATGTTGTTTAAAATGTGCTGATTATGTAGATACTCCTGCAAGGCCATAACCTGTGACAGATTTATTTAGTTTATTGTGGAGCTCTTTCTTCAAGTAGTCAAAAAAGTATTTGTATATAATTCTAGCTGCCAGAAATAAGTAATTTTAAATGACATTCAAATTTGTTTAAGGATTTCTTCATTACTAAATGTTTATGCTATAGTCAAAGCCAAATTAAATGGTGTTCTTCTATGTTGCAGCCTTTTTGTTTGAGTGTTATCATCTGGAACTGAAATATAAACATAAGGGCTCCGTTTAAATGTTCTCCTGCATGACTGAAGAACATGCATGTCTTGATTAAAGATGATACATGGAGAAATCCGGCTTAGTAAAGAAGCAGAAGGTCTCTGTTGATGGAGCCTGGTTAAAGATGGCACAGCATCACTGGTCAAAGTTCACTGGAATATTCCAGCCAGAAGACAGCTGCAGATGACAGTCGAAGCTCTGACCGGATGAAACAAAAGGATATTTTTCTCCAAGGAATTTTTACCAAGTCCATTAACTGGCATTGTCCACTGTGAGGGAGCAAATCTCAGTGTCTCTGTGCCAAGCAGGCAAATGGTTCAGTCTGAATCATCATAGTGAAATTCATACTGTGGTTAGCAGGAATAATAGATACTGAATGCTAACTGCATTTGTCAGTGCAGTAATTAATTGTTGTAGTGACTGACACATGTGTCTGTTTGTGTGTGTGTATGCATTCAGCTGAAATAGTGATGGACATGTGCAGCAGCTGAGCTACAAATGCACACACCTCAGCACTCAGGGAGATATCCCCCTCCACACACACACACACACATACACATAATTACACATATTAACACATATTCCACCTAATTTTTTATAGTGACATGAGTGGCGCCAGAAAAATCAACAAAAAATATAACATATGGATTAATTCATTCACTCATTCACATACAAAATACATACAGGTGTTGTTTCAAAAAGCTACATTACCATTTTCTTCAGTAAAAAGAAATTTTCTCTTAAAAGACCCAAATCCTGGGCTACTTTAACTCAGGGTGAGTCTGATAGTTACCCCTATTACAATGATGTTCAATGAAGCTGAAGATCAAATCAAAGAAATTCATAACACGAGCTTGACTTCCACTTAATTATACCGACAGATGGCATCATAATTGTTATTCAAACTTACCTGAGCTGCTGTGCTGTTCCCAGTTAGAGAAATCAAACTCACTCAGATTCCCTTGATCTTGTAGTTTTCACACAGAGCTTCTCCTCCTGACAGTGTGACACACACTGACACTCTCACACCAGGACAGCCACTCTGAGTCACACAGTCATACAGACACACACACACAATGCTCAGACTGAGCGGAGGGCTGAGAGGGAGGGAGCAGCCCATGCTGCCAAATTCCACACAAGACAGAAGAGCAGAAAAAATAAATTTAAGACTCATTTAAAACACAAAAACTGCTTCACAGCTGGCCACACTGAATTCATTCATATAATTCCAGTGGTTGGTTAAAATGTCTCCATGTTTTTGTGTTCTCTACAGCAAGTATAAATCCTACCCGAAACAATCAAACTCACTGCCACTCCAAAGCCTTCAAAGCTGGATGCAGGTAAACTTCCTCTGATGAGAAACATTTTGTGGCTTTTTTTGGTTGTGTATTTCTGGACTCTGTCACCCAAACAAAGAGCAAAACTTCTGCTCCTATACAGATCCTGGCCACAGTCTGCTGACCATCAAAAACACCACAGAGACCCCTGGGTTCAAGCCAAATGACCCTGCCACCATGGAAACCTCTGGGCCTCTGATCTGTGACTGCAGGAGGAGGGATATCATCAAAATAAAAAGATGACAGCGCTACAGTACACACTACAGTGTGTCCTAAAGAGAGAGGCCACTAAATATACTGACCATTATTTAATAAATCCCACATGCCAGAACTGAGTAGGCCACTTAAAAAGCCTAGTTAGGCCTGAACAAAAATAGTGTGGATAAGTCAGGATCCAAATAGACCACTTTGAGTTGGCAGCACCTGGCAAGTACAAGACAGATGGCTGTGGCTACTGCAAACAGTGTGGGTACGTCATGATTTGTACACACCCATGCAGACACATACACACACAGTGAGACCATAATAATCTCAAATGCTCCTAGCTTCAAATTCACCTAGTTCGGCAGACATAAATGTGGTACTGGTGGTTTGTTTAGAGTCAGCGGGTTGATGTCTGATGCACAATCCACAGCAGAATGAAAGGGTGCGGGTGATTCGCTCTCTGCGGGGGCTACACTCAGGCTTCAAGGCAGGCTGAACTTGCGATATTTTGGTCGCTGTCAGAAAAGAGCCTACCAGTGGGACGTGGCAGGTGGGCTTATTTATGGTACTTGTTTCTAAGATAATCTGCTCCCTGAGTGTCTGCATGTGACACTTTACTAGATTACTTAAAAATCTACAATGAGAATAACATATATCAATCAGTTTTCATGTTTTAACTTCTAAAATCCTTCTTTTCACAAACAAAGTCCTGAATGATCAGGCTCCACCTTATCTTATCATTCTCATAGTATCTGTATTTTCTTATTGGAAAGGCTTACTTGTGGTTCCCAGAGTTCTAAAAGGAAGTTTGGGGAGTAGAGGCTTCAGCTGTCAGGCTCCTCTTCTGTGGAACCACCTCCCAGTTTGTGTTCAGGAGACAGACACCCTCTCTGCACTTGGGATTAGACATAAAGCTTTTCCTTCTGGTAAAGTTTTAATGTTCATGTTAAAGAATCCTGATTAGAAAGATGTCAGTTGTCCTGCCCTTGCCCCTGAAGAGCCAATCAAAAGTCAAAAAGGGGAACATACTAGCCATTTGCGTTGTTGTGGAGACACACAGCAGAGATTCACTACAGTTTCAGAATCCACCACTTTGTGAAACTGTGCACATGCAGCATGTGTGTAACTTGACTGGGATAAAAAACCTTTTTAAATATTATTTTGGGGCAAAATTGCCAAACTTTTGAAGCAGTTTTTACTGGATTTGACTGATGCTATATGCGGCATTTTTACATCCCAGTAACTACTGAAACTAAAGTTATGTGTTTCTTAACATTCCTTTAAACAGGGGGCTTCAAAATAACTGCCCAAACTCAATTCAAATGGCTGACAGGGTACAAGAGTTGCTTCTGGAAGGACTGTGCCAATAGTTAGGACTGGATCAGGTGACCCAAAATCATCTCTTAGTTGTGCTGCTATAGATACAGATATAGCTTCAGCTAACCCATGACAAAAAGCCAATCGGATTTCCCCCTAGGTTTTTGGATTACTGTAGAAAATAGGCTCTGTAGGGAAACAAAAGTTTATGAAATGTAGACATTTTCACAAACGCTAACTTTCACAAACTGACACAACTATTTTGGTACAAGAAATACCAGTTTCAATGTGACACGATTGCATAACTTCAGTGTTGCCATCAATAAGCTTCTGATGTTGAACGTTCCCACCAAAATTTAGCCACTTATTAGCAAATGCCTTCACAGGTAATAGCTTCAAAATTCAGAGTGGGATATTACTGACATGTTATATGGCAAAAATCAGTCTAATGTTATTTCAAGCAACTAACATTTTAACTCGTTTATTCGTACTTTTAGCACTTTCAGCAGCAAAGGTGGGAGGTGAGACATGAGGGAACTAAAAGCATAAAAATATGTTCATGTACAGGTCTTAGGACTCATTCCCAGCATACTCTAGGCTGCTGGAGGACCTTCCATGATGCACTGAGTATCCCCTCTATTTTATTCCCCATACATTTATATGCCACAATTGCATATCATTAATTTTTTGTCTTTTCTCTCCTGTAGTCTTTCTGACCCTTCACACCCCAACCTGTCACGGTAAATAACCATCCTAGCTGAGTTTTTTTTTTCTTGCTCATAGGGATCACTGGATTTCACTCTGTAATGTTGTAGAGTGTTAAAAATATAAAGTACCTTGAGGTGATAATTACTGTGATTTGGCATTATATAAGTAAAATTGAAAGAACTGAATGTCCTGTCTCTCTTGTACACCCTGTCATTATGTGGTTTGTGAAGGAACTTGCTCTCATTTATAGTGATAAGAACCTGAAAAGCACCGTACTTCCCCCTAAGTGACTATAAAACCTGGGTTAATGAGAGGAATGGGTTTTACTGTCTCTGGATGTTCCCATTAATTACTGAGTATCTGACAATAGCCCTCTCAGACCCACTGCTATTGTCTTACTGCTATTGCCCTCATGTGCAGATGGCAGAAGATTTAGAAAATCAAGTCAACAACACATCAGTCTGTATTTATAAACATTATATTATAAATCTTACATTATAAACATACAAACACACAGGTCAACAAAGACACAGGGGAAGCTTTCACACAAACCAGCAAAAGCTAAATAATTTCCCAGTCTCACCACAAACAACCAAACATGCATATGCATTAAATCAGAGACCCACTTACACATAACGTCCTGTTTAAAAAGGTCTTTCAAGGGTCAGTTGACATCACGAAAATGGAGGCCACGCTGTCATGGCAACTTCTGTTTTTGCTCCAAGGAGACCAAATGACACTAACAAAAACAGAGGCTATGTCCTCTCATGATGTCATACTGTGAGTACAATACATCGTCCAAACTGTCAAATAAATCCAGCATGGAAACCAACAAAAGCAACTTCTAGAAGAGCCCAATAATTAAACATATCAGCAGTATAAAATAAATGAGTCCACATATTTAAGGAGCAGCAGGGAGCCTGTACTTAAAGGAAGTGGATCAGATGTCTAATTGGCCAGTTGTTATTGAGGTTACATATGTTTACATATGTTGTTTTTCCTCTAAAACTAGTTTTACTTTAATTGTGGCTGGTGTGGCTCTGGAATTAAGGAAGTTAACCAAAACCTTTCCTCATGTGCTCACACCTATGGGAGTGCTTCTGTTAGAGCCTGTGCTTCACCAAATTTCATCGATTTACAGAAGTTCTTTCATAACCACAACTACTGATCACCGGCCTCTGACTAATTTCCGCTGAAGGCAAACCACGCAGCAGCCTGCGTCACTGCTAATTTTAGGTATGTATCATAAATTTCTGGGAACAACAATTACATATAGTTAATACAATATTCAAACCCCACCAAGCAGATGTGTTGTCATATTTGTGGTTAAACAATGAGTCACCTACTGCAGTGGTTAAATCTTTTTCATCTGATACCCCCACAGCACTGTGAGATGGGCCATAGAAAGTATATAAAAGATAGATGTAACTCCTGGGCCTGAAAAGTGAATAAGGCATTGGATGCTTTACAGTATCTCCTGGTTTCTAAATCAAATCCAACCCTTGCTTGTCACGTCCTTTTGAAAACACCAAGATGGCAATGGTGAAAATGTTCAGCTTGAGGTTTCACAAGTGGACTCTGACCGACCGGTTGGTGAGTGGTTGCTGGAGATTGATGCAGTCACCTGTAGTTTGCATGGATGGGTGCCCACTAGTCTGCAAAAACTGCTAACTACTCACTAAGTAGTGAGTGTGACACAAACCAAAAATGCACACCATTTGCTTTCAAAGAAAAAGTTGCACTTTTTGAGATATTTAAGGCACAACTTTTACTTTAAAAGCAAATTGTGTCAAATCCGCTAACTGGAGACACTGAACGGAACTTGTGCTGTCTGTGCCTTTTGGAGCATTTTTAATTGATTATCTGTCCAATAATAGGGCTTTCTGTGAGCTAAAGTTTGTGCTTTAGTTTTGGTGAGTAAAACTCTAGTATTTCATTAATCTGTTACTTAGCACTAAGTGGCTGATATCTGTGTCTGAGCATTGCACTTGTACAGTTTATGTAACTTGCTATCAAAGCTTGCTACTACTACTGCCGATAACTTACTCCATCACTGTTTAATTCAAATATGATCACTTCTGGCTCCAAAAAACCAACAAGGTGGCACATTTAAGCTTAAACATACATAGTACAAACCCATTTTGTGTGGCATCACAATGGCTATGTTCACCTTTGATACTGTCTGTGATTTTAACCCAGTTCTTTTCAGTTCTTTTTCATAATGTTAATTACCTGTTTCACCTGTGTATTCAGACAAATACATGTGTTAGACATACGATCAGCTAAATAAAAAATAAATAAATAAAAAAAATAAAAAAATAAAAATAAAAAATAAAAAATAAAAAAATGTATTAATATATATAAGACATACGATCAGCTACTAGTTTTCAATTATTTTTTTTCCCATACATGTTAGGTAGGTCTTTTAGCTGCTTACACACATTTGTAGAAAGCAATTTCAACATTTTTTTCTTTAATTTTAACTGTTATCTTTTTAAATATGTATTTATTTTGGGTGTCTGTTATTTTGATTCTTCATTACATCAACTGTTCAATTCTTTCACTTATTTCTATGTTATGATTATTCAGGTTAGCTAAATTTTGAGATTATTTTTTTCAAATTAGTCGACAGAATTTGTCCACATACCCCCTGGCTTTTGCAAAAATATGCCCTAAGGTACTGGTTGGGAGTCACTGACTGACTATACAGCTTCATCTTTTACGAGAGTATCTCATTTTGATAGCTTTTTGTCTTCCCTGTTGTAGTGGTCTTCCTGTTAATTACAAAAACCAGGCGCCATTTTTGACTCAAGAGACTTTTTATACAAAGGAAGCAGCAAACTTCTGGCCATCTGTAGACCAACACAAGTAAATATACATGAAAAAAACAAATGATCCCCCTTTTTACCATCCAGCCACGACCTTACCACAAACATGCAAACATATAAAAACATCTGCTTCCGTGACAGACCAGCAAGTAATGCACCTCAGTATCACTGTCCATGAATATTTACAGCTTGAAAGCCAATTCTTAGCCACCCTGAGACACTCTCTGAGGGTGGAAGTATGAGGAAAGCTGATAAGATATTTCACAAACTGGATGCACATGAGTCAGAAGTAAAACACCCTGCAATTCTGCTGTGTTGAAAATGACTAGGAGACATATGCCAGCAGAGCCAAAGGCTGAAGTTTTTGTAGACATGGTCTGAATGAACTCTGCAACCTCCTCCGCTCCCGCCAAATTTATGGACTTAGATCTCAGCTCACATGAGGCACACCGTGAGCCCGGCATTTAACATTTTCCTCTTTTCCACCTCCCCTTTCCCCTCATATGAAACCAAATCCTGCAGACCCCCCACTCCAACTGTCACTAGGCATGATATCAGCCTCAGCACTAAACAGAAAAGGGTGGAGAGGCAGGGATATTTTATTCAAGTCACAGCAAAAAAACAAACATGGAGAGACGAAGTAACAAAGATGCATATCTTGAGTTTCTGTGTAAGACAGTTTAACATTCACACAGCTGTTATCCTGTCACATGTACATGGGAAGGAAGACTTGAGCTTGTTTTTACGAGTCCCATTTGACCTCTCGTCTGCTCGTAAAACAACCATCTCTGCGCAGACTCTTCTCTTCGCACAATACACTGCCAAGTGGACAATACATGTATACACATTTTACAGTTTAAAGTAAAGAGTCTGCGGCTATATCTGTACACATAATAACACTTGAGATGCACAAACTCTTATAACAGCACGCACTAAATTCCACCACTTCAATATTGTCGGCGATCCATAATTGAATCGGGCTCAACTTCAAACACAGCTCTTTGGCAGCCACACAGGAATCCAACATCCAGGAAAAATAACAGCCTAAAATATCTCATCAAAAGGCAGATTACTGTAAGCTGAATCTAATGGCCATGCCTTATCAAGCATGATGAATAGCAGAGAGTCATTTAACAGGTGAACAGAGGAATGCAACCCACTGCTTACTGTTCACAGTCCAGCTGTGGAACAGACCCCGAGGCCTGGATGACTCAAAACTACAAATCTTACCTGAGAGCACAGACACAGACAGCACCTAAGTGTCTGAGCAGAAAGTGAAGTCCTTGTTACCGTCAGCAGATCTCTAGACCTCTCCTAAACTTTCCTGGTCAGTTTTGGTACAGTATACAGTAGATTTTTAAGAATTTGAAGCTTAGTCTGAGTCTTCAGGTGTCACTGTCTATTGTAGGCTTAATGGACTTGGTTAATAGGCATGGTAAGCGGGTGCGTGTTTGTGATGAGGTCAAAGAGGCCTGCTAACATTAAAGGAGGAGTACAGGCTTCAGTACAGAATTAAGATTTATGGAGTGTCCTCTGCCCATCCTCCTGCTGAACTTGTCTTGGATTACCATCCTCCTGCCGTGCATGACTGCTGCCTTTGTCCACAACAGACATGCTTCATATTAAATCTGGTATTCCACTTCTTCAACTGTCACTGATCCACTTATATAACTCCCTACAAATCTCATTGCACTCTCCTCTTGTGTCTTACTTAACCCTTTCTCCACTGATAGTTATTTTGGTGGTGATTTACTGACCCTATCTAGGTTGCCCATATGCTTGAAGCAGAATAAAAATATTCCTTCATATATTTTGTCAATAAATAAGTCTAATTGTTGAAAAATGTGACAAATCCTTTTTCATGGTGTTTAAAGACTCACCCACCAAACGCAAAATGTGATTTCAACATGGTGCTGTAAGTGAGCCCAGAATCCTCCTAGCTTTGTGTATGCTTTATGCACAAAACTAACATTATTGGATGTTTAAGGTCTTGATTAAAAGTTAAATGTCTACTACACTTTTCCACTGACTCAGTATTGGATTTGTGGCTAATCTAGAACTAGTTCTATGTATTTCCAAAAAAATTTTTTAAAAAAAGAGAGAGGGAGCGAGAGAGACTGGTACTGATGCCAAAAAGCAGCTGCTACCAGCACACCATCTCAAGATTGCTGGCTCCAGTGTTGGAGCATTGACACCCATGGTTATGGGAAGGGCTACTGCCAAAAGAAATGCAAATCAAAATTGATTGGCAAACCCAAACTATAGATTCCGATTTTTTTTCCAACTTATGATGGTGTCACTTGGTAATGTTTGGTTCTCAAACCTTTCAGAATGTGGGTTGTGTTCTTAAAAGGGACAGAACTGGCTCCACACTGGCACTAGAACTTATACCAACACAACCACCAGCAGGAAGCTGGAGGAAAAGATATATATAATGTTTTATTTTGCATCTATAGATAAAATCTACAGACACTTAGCTCCATAAGTAGGTGGTGGTTTACGGAGGCAAAATTCTTATGGAACTAACAGTATGTTAAAGAACTCGTGTCACAATAAAAACTACATGGAGATACCTGGTACGTGTCCACGCTGGAAGCAAATGTGTAACTGGATAGAAAGATAAGTGTGAATTTTAGCACTATCTGTCACAATCAGTCAAGGTCAGAAGCCTCCTAAACTCAGAAAAAAGTCTCACCTTGTTGGGTGAAACTTCACACTCTCTCTCTTAGTCAGCAGCAGGCTGAGGCATAGACAGGATAGCTTCATTCAGCACAACTGCCCTTAGCATGCCAGTGAAGAATACCGCTGATGTCCATCAGAATTTTTTACTGCTGTTATCGCATCATGTTCATGAAGATAATAACAGAAGAACTAGTGGTGGAAAAAGGTGCGTGTATAGTTCACTCAGTGGTGATATAGATTACATGAAAGCTGCTTTGTCTATTTATGGTTACCACATAAAACTCTCTGGCAGCCTGCAGTGCACAAGCTCAAATGTTCTTAAATACATCTTTGCACACGTATAACACATAGTCATGAACACAGTTCAGTTGTCAGTATGGTGAGAACTGAGTAGTACGTCAAACGGACTATCTCACATCAGCTTGCAAAATCTCCATTCAGAAAAGGTAGTTAAAGTCCCAACTATTTAAATGTTTTCATGTTTCAGGAATGTTAAGTTGCCGTAAAATAGTTCCCGTATCATATTAAGTTAGAGCCCCTTACAGCCACTCCGGTTCTCTCATTATTTGGAGTTTAAATATAAAGTGACATCATGCTTGCAAAATGTTTTCTAAAAGCACAGGTATAAAAATACCAGTGCTTTTCCCTTTCCACTCCTCCTGCTGAGATCAAATGAGTCCATGAGGGAGAATTTAAAATAATGGCCTTCCAGAAACAGGCCAAACAGTCAGCATTACAGCGGTACTACGTCATGAGTCAGCAGTGGGTCACCTGCTATGACCTCATACTGTTTCACAAAACATGGGAGGAAAGGCTACTGTAGCTGTTAGCTGGTATGACAACTGCTTCTGCAACAAGTAGCTGGTATCCCAGAACTAAATCTTTCACTTATGTGTCTGCCAGAAAGTGTAAGAAATCCAGTGCCAAAAGGAAAAGAAAATATCTGTGAAGCCAAATCCAAAAGTGTAGCCAACAAACAAACCAAGCTTACTTTAATAATGAAAAATAATAATGACCACTTCTTTCTTAACATGGCAACATCTCACTCATTCTCCCATTTTGTTACAAAGGCTGAAATTAAATATCTAATTCACATTTTAAACTCAGTTTAATTCAATTCAAACAATAATCACCTCAAGGTGTTTTATATTATAAGGTAAAGACCCTACAATAACAGAGAGAAAACCCCAACAATCAGGGGCAGCCATCTGCCATGACTAGTTGGGGTGAGGGGAAGAAGACAGGACAAAAGACACCCTTTGAAAAGAGCCAGCGATTAATAATAAAGTACCTTATTGTACCTTTATGGCTGGGGTTACAGAGTTTGCCAATTTAGGTAACCAGCATATGGTTGAGGATCACACAGGAAAAACAAGCACGTCAAATATCACAAATCCAAAACTAATAATTTATATTTTAACATTAAGCTGTCAGAAAGCTTCTCTAGCAGCACAGGAGAACATGTTGTTACATATCTAACCTGACAGTGCAAATAAATAGAAATATAGTGTAAAAGATAACTACAATGAAAACTACTTTGTGGAGTATTTTTTATTCTGAGAAGCTAACAGGAAGCAACAGTTGGTGTTTGCCAATTTTGGCTTTTTGCCTGCAGGGGAATGTAAATTTTTTTATCAAGTGGTTTGGCTTCTTGGACTGAACCATGATTCTTAAAAGAAGAAGACTGTCACAAAGATCAGAAAGATCGTTTGATAAGCATAAACACAATGTACAAAACCAAATACTTAAACTGGACTTATGATTCATTTTCAGCCCTACATGTATATCTTTATTCTTGGACTCGTTAAAGTAGCTTTGCATGATTTGCACGTCCATTAGTTCATCCTCTGTCTGAAACAAGCTGGTTCAGTCATAGACAGTATAAAATATGGAAATAGCCACTGTGACATCACCCAGTGGTTTGGGAAGTTATCACCATCTTGGTGTTTTGAAACCAGTTATGACAAGTGAGGGGTGAATCTGACTGTGAAATTGCACACTGATTGGGTAACGACTTGTCAATCACAAGCCATTAACCGATGAGCAGACCCTGGACAATCCTCTTTTTTTTTAAATCACATGACCAAAATTTACAAAATGGACTTTTTTATATACTATGTATATATGTATGTAGTATTTATGTAGTTTTATACAGTATGACCTGAAATGATTGACCGAGACCACACACTCAGCAGGAAAGTGTTTACAAAGGTCAGGGCAGAGGGCCATTTCTCCTACACTTCTATAGAACTTCCATATCTTTTTGCAACCATTGAGTAACCCTTGAAGCTTTTTTCTAAACTGAGCAGTTTCTGTCATATTTCAGGCCTGCTTATAGAACAAAATGACTGGGTTTGCATCAGAAGTTAGTGAGGGTGGTCTCTGCCTATACAGCTACCCTTGGAAAAACCCGGAAACTATTCTAATGGTCGTCAAACCACATCTTTATTGATATATACTGAGGTGTCAAAATTCGTCATTGAGGGTACTGGGGAGGTCGTCTTTATGGGGGAAAGAGTAAAGGGACCCGCCCAAAAACAAATGATTTAAACAACATGTGGGTGGGGCTTCAGTGCACACAGCCAGAGCTGTGTGCTTAAGATGATCATATCGGGAATATCTTCTGTCTAAAATCATATAGAGTAAAGAATACAAAAAACACTCTCTCAAACTGAGCCTTTGAAGCAATCTGGAACCTGAGCTTTTGTAACAAGGGTTACTTTGGCATTACCACTGTAAGAGTGCGTGTATATATATATATATATATATATATATATATAGATAGATAGATAGATAGATAGATAGATAGATATATGACTGATGGCAAGACAAAGTAGGTCCAATTTCTGTAATCCCCTTGATCAATCTTAGCTTAAGCAAGTTTCTGTTTGAACAAGGATCTTACTGTATGTTTGACAACAAATTCCATCGTCAGTCAATAAAGTTTTGTCTCCTTTTGATGTTGGAGATGCTGCCCAGTGTAGATGTCTTAGCTGAATTCTTCCACAGCCTCTCAACTTCCAAAAGTTTCCCCTGTGGTTTTGTGTATTTGGCTGAAACCAAGACGCCAAGGCTGGTCTCTACCCTCACATCTCTCTTCATTCAGCTCCAAGTGAAGTTTTGAAGTGCCTTGTTTGCACAGCAGGCAGTTAGAGTAATGACATGAAAGAGCATCAAGGCACGACACAATGGGAGATGGATTTTCTCTGTCACCTTTACAGTACACTGAAATAGCAAGACATCAGTCAGCAGCCACCTGCGGCTTGTTGGATGTTTCACACAATAAGACCTCACACGATCAATTCAGTGTTGAAATGCTCTCCTTAATAACACACAGGGGTCTTGGACAGGCTGAATACATTCCCTATTTCTTCATGCCAAGCGCTAATCTTAACCCCCAAAGGTAGCCCCTTAAAGAAGTAAAAACAGGCCAAAATGACCTCACACTGAAAAAATGTGCAGGTTCGCAAAGATGTAACTCGCATGCACACTAATACCAGAAATGCACCATTACAATCCGGGCATTACATAAAACACTGTGAGTGAGGAGACTGAGGGCATGCTAAAGAATACCAGGCGCTCAGCACCGTAAGACTCTCTGACCGAGACAAATTGTGGTTGACCACGGAAGACCGCGCCCAGCACCCAGAAACCAGGAATGCCTTTTCACAGGCCGTCCAAAATGCTGCCATCAGCACATGCAGCACCAACTCATTAGCCCAAGGGAACGAGAAGGTGAAGAGGTGCATCACCTGCTCAATCTGGCAGCTGCATCAAAGGCGCTGCCTGTGGGAAATGAACACTGAATGGAAACAAGGCATCTGAATTCAACCTTTGAGGAATTCATTTAAATAAAAGTGAAATGTGCATTCACACAGAAATATGTAACAGCAAGCAAACATCAGAGAAAGGTTTTGTAATAAATCAAGAAAGTGAGTGTCACTTTCATTTGGCTCTTTAACTGAGATCAGGGACATAGTCTTCAGATCCTATACAGTACCATATGTTCATCACATAAAATTAACCTTGCAGCAGAGAAATCTTTGGCTTTGCAGTTTCACCTTTTAAGTAACTATTTGAATATCTTTCAAACTCATGGATGAAGCTACACGTCTGTTTTGAATGGTAAACAACTTGCTGCCATCTAGTGTTCACAATTAGTAGCCGACACAGGAAGTGAGAGCCCTTGTGTGCAGACAGTACTGACTGCTTGTCACTTCAAGAGCAAAACAAACAATAAGAAAACCTCCTGCTAAGATCTGCACTTTCTTGCAGAACTTTCCATCTTATTATATCACAACAAAAACTCAGTTTGCTTTCTACAGCACAAATATCACAACCTTTCTGTAATGCTTACAGTGGAAAGGTAAGACACTTAACTGAAATCTGTTCTTTTCCACTCTTCTCTGCTTTATCTTCATTCTCTGTGTTATATAATGGAGTTTCTGCCAGTGTGTCTGGGCTCTCCTGTTTCCCTACACTCTACCTTCATATTTCCCAAGAAGGTGTGAGGAGATTTAGAGTCTGGTGACTGAAAACGCTTCGTCATTGCATTGCCTGCATTCCTGTGCCTGGCTCCTGACTATTTATACAGCCGCAGAAGAGGCCCCCCATATCCTACTGTGGAGATTCATGTCTTGGGCTTGGGGCTTTATAGCTTCTGATTACACAAACACCTAAAATCAAATTACCTGCTTGAAACTCCCTTTAAGTTGACCTGTTATGCTTTTACGCATCTGCTATAATAAATATTCTGTTATAATAGTGGATGCTCATATTAAACATGGACAAAAGTTTCAAAAAATGAGGTCAGTATATGTTTCTGACTATTTTTTTTATTTATTTATTTTTCTACTCTTGGAACTGTATGATGTCAAACGGAGGGTGTATCCCTTTTATGGTCATCTCAGATGCACAGCTCTGGCTGTGAACCCTCCTGTTTTTCAAACCTTCTGTTTATGAGAAGCAGCCAATTAGAAGAAAGATGACTTAAAGGAGGAGGAGCTAAAACAGCTTGTTTCAAACAGTCGATGAACTGAGGGGCTGCACCAAGGTCCAGTTTAAGATACATTACATACATTATTTTGCAATGCTACTCTGGATGAGTCCAGTATTAAAACTGGACTCACAGGCTGGAAATAACTTTAAGTAGAACCACTTTGGCTCAATGGGACTTTTTGGACCAGGGATGTCAAACATGCATCCCAGGGGCCAAAACTGGCCCACTAAAAGCTCCAGTCTGGCCCACTGGGTGGCTTTGAAAAGAAAAATGCAGAAAAGTCATAAATAACTCATATTGTACCAAATATGATGCTATTCCTGCTGCACACTGAAATTATTTCTAGACCTCAAGTTGTTTGGATCATAAAGACTTTGAAAACTACTGATATTTCATTCCCAAAACTTAAGATCTTAACAACTTTTGTGCTTTTGTAGATCCAGTCTGATCCATAAATTTTAACAGTATATGTAATGACAGTGTATGAATGTGGGAAAACAGGCATTATTGAAATACTTATTTTTCTTAATTGTTTGTTTTGTAAATGAATGGTTCATTAAACATGAACAATGCTTTTACTAGTTTGGCCCAATTTAGATCAAATATGACTTTGATAATTTAGGCAATATAATGATTAAAGGAAGCACCACAAGATGTGAAAAAGATGTATGTCCTGTAAGTTCATATGTAGGAAAAAGAAACTTGAAGAAACTGTTCTGAATATTAAAGTTTAATAGTTCAAATATGAGAAAAGAAATGCTAAAGCATTAGGAGGATGTTGTAAAGCTTCAAACAGATTGAAACTTTAATTACTTCAGGTATGTCTCTGTAGTAAACAGCAAACATGTCGACTGAGATGTGAGGTTGACATGTCTAGAAACAAGAGAGGAGTGTATTTTTAGTTTTCTGATGAACTGGTGCAAATAACCAGGGGCAGGCGGTGTCGTCCTCTCAAGAGCAATAACAGTTCATCCAGGCATAAATTAACAGCCTCCTTGCTTCATCTGGCACAGGTACCAAAGGACAAATGTGCTTACACAGGGTGGAAGTCCCCCCAACTTGAGACCAGGTGCTCTGCTTGTCAACACATAGGCAACTCACACCCCTCGCTCACCTTATCTGTAACGTCCAGGCCAGTGAGGCTGGATCCTGACAGTTGGTCTGTTAAACATCTGTTGACACTGTGATATAGGGGATGGTTCATAGAGGACATCTTAGGGTCAAACTGTCCTTAAAGGGTCATCTTGAGCAAATTACAAAGGGTATGTTTGTTATACTTAGTGCTACTGATACTGTTATTTGTTTGGTTTTGAGTTCTTGTTCTCTGAGATTTGTACTTTTAACCCACTGAAATAGAGATTATAGGAATCTGTTTGTTTACAGTTTCAGGTCTTTCAGCAGCAGATGCAGCAAAGTTGCATCACAGCTAAGCTGTGTGAAATACATCATACATGATTACATATGTTTGTTTAGAGAATATTAGAAGATATATTGATATCAGATTTTTTTTAACGCTGTTAATTGGTTTGGCATCAGCTCCAAAAATCAAGTATAAGTCAGTTTGCTATATAGTTATATAGTACAGCACATTAAACCAAAACATGTGATGTTTGTGTAAGTGACCAGATAAGTACCAAGGCAGTACAGATACTTCACACAGCAGCACTTATTAGGTAACAATCAAGGTTATAAAATCTCCAGATAAACAAAACAGTTTTAATTCTACGGGTTTTTCTACAGCTGAAGACAACTTATATTTTCTATAGTTTCATCAATCAATCAATCAATCAACACTTTATTGTCCCACAAGGAGAAATTAGTTTAGCAGCAGGGGCAACAGTAAGAATAGACAACAACAATAAAAAAAAAAAAAACACA
>VUQS01033890.1:0-12439 GCA_015108495.1 Heterochromis multidens
AACTAAGAAAAAACCCCCCCAAAAAAAAAAAAAACACACCATCGAGTACAACCAGGCTATGCAAGCAAGGGAGGAGGAGATACTAGTAACTGCTGACGTGCGATCCAAAAGTAAACAAATGAATCAATTAGGTATCACTAGTGGGACTCGCTAGTTGCGCTCTATATGACAGGAAGAGCAAATTGTGGATGAAAATTACTGATGCGGTTACATTGTGGAAAAGCAGGGCTTTAAGAAGCTGGTAGAAAATATTCTTCCCTTTTATTATGTGACAATATTGCGCAGCTCCTCCCGAGTTACAATGTTAAGTTACTTTAGTTATTGTTAAACTAATGTGGTGAGTAGTTTTTTAAAACTTTTACTTAGAATTTCTGGGGAAAACAGCCTAGACTACTTTTGTGCTTATCTTTGACTTATGCTGTGTCACTACTATTGCACTATAATGCTGCTGCCACTGCTGGCACCTTGTTTCAATTGAAAATTAGGAAGTGTGTCGTAAATGAGAGTAGCTCATTGGAAAAGAATGATGGAAAATGGCATTCGTTTATTTACACTTAAAATTGCTGCTGCCTGCAAGCATCGATAAAACAGTGTTCAGTATTTTTTCTATATCATCATATATACATATATCATCTTTATTGCAAATTTTCTTGAAAAATCGTGATATAATTTTGAGGCTATACCCACTCCAATAAACCCATGATCACTAAAACTAGTCTGGGGTACACTCTACCACAAATCTTCATATTTGACAAGTGGGGAACGTGTTAGCTAGGTTTCAGACTTGTGGCTTAGTTCTGTTTGCATGACAGTCACTGTGCACCAGAAGCTGATATTTTACATGTGGTTTCCTGCAAAACTATTTTATTTTTGCTTGTTTAAACATCACATTTGTTCATTTGACCACAAAACTAGCAGGAACTTTCTCAACATAAAGAGGCAAAAGCAGTTAGCGTGGACCTCTACCTACATTAAAGAAGCAATACTTTAAAATTGAAAAATGTCACCGTATTCATCAAAAAGTTGCCTATTCAAGTCCCTGCCATTTTCAAGTAGAGCAAATCATCCAGGTGGAAGAAGGAAAAGTGATGAAAACCAGGACAGAAGGTGACACCTTGAAAGCCACTGAAAGTGTTTGTGGCAGAAAACAGGCGTGCTCGATGTTTACCAGCTGAACTCCGATACCAAGAGGGGATGACTTGTCTCTTTTACATTTACAGCCAACACAGCCCCCAGACATGACACAGCATCTCTTTCTCTCCGTCCTCTGCTGTGATCAAACTGACAGCCTCAATTACAGGCACAAACAGTGGATGGCAAACAATAATGCTGCACTGCGCTTCAAGAATGAAAAGTATCATTTTCATGGATCTACAATGCCTTTTTATGGATAAACAATGTTATCCATCCCGGCTCTGCCATCATCTCTGATTAGAATAAAAAGTTACTATTGCGCTACTGAAAATGGAGCCAGTATGGCTGGACAGCAATGTCATCTGTGTACTGGGCATGCTATCTAAATACAAACAGAGGGTGGGAGGCACAACTCTGGCATTTAGAGTGTCTCAGAATAATTACAGGGAATGGACAGAAAGCAGGTTCACACTTGCGATACCAACGAGCAAGCATGCCAGAAGCAACCACTTAACATTAAGCTAATACCGTTCCAATTTTTTCCCCCCACTTCTGTTCCAGCTGGATCTGTAAGATCAACAACCAGTCTTAAGTCATTAATAACAGTCCCTTTCTGCATGCACGAAGAAATTTGAGCATTCTTAAAATGTGGATGCACACTGTTGCAAAACTACAACTTAATTACCACTGAGATACATCACTGAAACAAGTATCCTCAAAACAGCAATTAGCCAACAGCTTCCCAAAAGCACAGACTGGACATACATAGCTGCACATGATGGAGCTGTTTAATGAAGACACATGTTGGAGGGTACATCCACAGGAAGGGCAGGGAGAAAATTAGGCAGTAAACCCTCCCCATCACTCCGGAAATCTTCTCAGCCTGCCCTTCCTGATCACTCATAATGTAAACAAGACTTTTCTCCATCATGCTGTATTACAGACAGGCTATTCAAACAAACAACTCATATCTCCATCAACACAGTTTTAATAAGAGACGTAGGACATTATGCGTGCAAAAGCAGACTCCAAATGCAACATGTATCAGTGCATGGGGAGCGCCAGGTCCCGGTGGCTTTAATTATTTTAGAAAATGATTACAACCGGATCTTTACCACACCAGGTAGCTGAGTCACAACAGCTGATGACAGCTCTGGCCTCAAGCCCAGGTGTCTGCAGGGTGGGTGTTTTAAGTGCTGCAGAAGAAAAGTGAGGTTCTATTTTGAAGCATTTGGGAAGAAATACGTTCTCCTTGATGGAAAGGAAATCAGAAAAATGATGGGATTCAGAGAATCCTGCTTGAAAGTGCTGCAGTGTTATAATTATGGGGTCAGAAAAGCAAAAGAAAGCACAAGCTGATGGGACAAAGAAGAACTTGTTTCTGCTAAAGATTTTTTTATTTTAAGTATAATTTTAAGAACAAGAATTACTGCATTACAAATCAAATAAAATGAGTGAGAATGTCTCTGATAAGATGACGACTAAACTGTCTCTGATCATATCTGGAGTTAAACATTACACATCCCTGTCATTGTCTTCTGCTACAGTGACATCAACTCTATGTAATATTTGCATCCAGTAACAAGGAAATAGGATGACAATACAGAATAAACATTTTCCTCCTGCTAACAAACCCCAGCACAGAGGGTAATAAAGCAGTATGCAGGATAGGACCAGAACACAATGCAGCCAAACAAAAGGCAAAAAAAAACAAGCAAACAGCATTCACACAGTCATATGAGAAGCTCTTAGTATTTGTTGTTGGGACAAGGTTATAAAAAGGTAAGTGGCAGTAAATTAATGACTTTTGCCACATGTCACAAGCCAAACCAGCCAAAATATAATCCATGCATTTTAAGTACTGACAGAAAGTTCAAATCCAAGTCTTTTCTCCACAGTAACCCAGATATCCCCTACCACCGTCCTCAGAGGAATTCCAGAAAAAAAAAGAAAAAGAAAAAAAAACAGTTTATATTGGTATTTCCTGGAATGTGAAGGGGCTGGACAGGACACACACATAGCCTCAAATGAGCACACAAACTGCAGACATGCTCAAACATGGGTGCAGGACTATTTAGCCAGTAGCCACAAATAACTGAGTTTCTCTCCAGCATTACCACAGAAGTATTTTGGAATCTCCACATTAAAAGTGAACGATTTTGCTTGCCTTTGTAAACAAACTTATTAGCAGGTTCCGCTTCCTGGGATATGAGCCAACAAATCCTGTCTACACTGCGCTGTGCATAATAACAGGGTGCTTGGCACAGTGTCCAACAACACAAGGAGGAAGGATAACTTTCACCTTCAGGCACTAACCATCTCCTGCAGGCAATTAGACACCAACTTTGTAATTTATGAAAAAGAACTCAGCAGAGAGAGCAGAACTTGTGCAGGCTGGTTAAAAATGTGTCACTTTGTCTGAAAGGCAAAGTAAACAGGCTAAAGAAAACCTAAAACATGTATATCTTGGCAACTATGCTTGCTTGTTTGTTTGAAGTGTCATCAACCTGAATCCATCACACCACCCAAGCACAATCTTACATCTCACACAAGGCCCTTGCACATTTTGAACAAGGCAGGTCAAATTTCCTAAAAGCCACCCAAACTTCCTCACAAGCAGAGACCTCTGATAACATCCTCTCTTCAAACAATTACTGTTGAGTTCTTATCAGTGCAGTGGTGATGGAGTGATAGCCTGCTGACCTGAGGCCCATTACCTCATATCACCAGTCAGTGAACTCATCAGGTGCCACCCTTACCGGGAAAACTGAACAACACTACCAAGTAAACAGTGTATGACGACCTGGACAAAATGAACGCATGTGCAGTGCATGTATGTATTCCCCCCCCCATCATCTGATCATGTAAAAGCCACCTCCAACATCGAGAAAATATTCCAAATCACGTCCTTCTATCACCTTCCACTCACTCACAAGCATTTCAAAATGTTTTAAGAAAATATGCATTTGTGCAGGCACATTACCCCAATACGCACAGCCTTCAAACACGTTACTGGCCTAATTCCGACCATTTTTAAAGTTTATCATCTGTTCTAAAATGAGGCCTATGGGACTTTTCGTTTGTAGTAAAGTCAGAAGCAAAGCAAAAGAAACATCGCGTATCAGTTTTAACATCAAAGCATTCCCACATAAACTAAAAAACCCGAATAAATTCATATTGTTTCTAAGATGCTGAGGACAAAATGGCTCGATTCTGTCGACAACAAATTCATCCACAAAGAAATGCTTTGGCGAGCAAATAAGTAATAATTCCGCAGCACTCTGTTCAACGCTGATCGCTGAGGTTCGATCATATTACAATAAAGCGCTGATTCGGGGTGGGTCAAAGACAGGAGAACAATAATAGGCCAGCGGACCAAAAGCATGAGCAGCCCCGTGCGCTGTGCGCTCAGGTGAACCAGCCGATAAAATAACGGATAAAATGCATACTTGAACTGCATACACAACGGAAAAGGTTAATTTTATGTTAAGTGCAAGTACAAATATTAAAGTACACACGCTTACCGAGCATCCCCATTCATAAAAGCCGGGTGCTGCTCCACTTTTAGGCCCCCAGCAGACCAACAATAGGGGTGCATTCATCAAACAAAACGAGATGTGAGGCGCTCAGATTAATTCTGTTTGCTCCAAACAACGCAGTTAGACCAGTGAGTGTAGCCCTTTTTAGAGAAATATTACAGCTGCTGTAACATCCTTACAAACGATGCTTCTACTCTGAAGCGCATTAACTCACTACAACGCCTGCTGCGGTAGTGTGTTTGAACACGCCCTCTTTACACGGGTCCTTAAAGACACAGGGTGCCAGCATGGGGCCACTCAGACTGGGTTGACACTGACAGAAAAGAAACCTAGAAAATAATTTATCATAAAACCTATATATATATATATATATATATATATATATATATATATATATATATCATTAACCATTGTATAATGTCCTTTACAACGGATATTACCAGACCCAAGCACACCGTTGTGCATTCTTTCTAATATAGTATTATCCAATACTCATTTGCTTTTCCTTTATTAGATATTTTAAATAGCATTCCTAATGAAGACGAGAGAATATATATGTTCATCTGTCAAAGCAGGCCAAATGATGTCATATTTGTAGTGCCTAGCATTGCATTTGTAAGATATGCATGCATACAGTAATAAATGAATCAGTAAAAACACTGATTAGCAAAGAAATTTATACAGGAGACTGTTATTCTCAGAGGGATTAAAGTAAACACATGACATTTCCAAATTGCTTTAAGGTGAGCTTTATTCTGGCTTCCTTTCTTTTACACTTCTAACCTAAGAATTTTAGTCAGAATAATTACACGTCCACACATTTTTCTCTGTCTGACAACAGCAAGGACTTTATTGAGTGAATGAACCCTTTGATCTTGTGCATTGATCTTGTGTATTGACCTTGTGGTTGATAAGCTGACCCCGGTCAGTGTCCACTCATTAGTATCTTCTGTAATGCAAATAAGCAGAAATCTGCCAAGGTACACCCCAGGTTTTACCCTGAGCTCAAGAGAAAGGAATGCATGAATGGTTGATAATTATTAAAGGACACAAGTCACTCTACCCAGTGACATGACTATTCACTTTTGTCTTTCACAAGACATGTAGTGATGCAGCCCTGTCTTTGCATGCTGTACTCTGAAACCACAATGTTCTGTATTTAGCTTCACGTCCTGGTGTCCTTCACAAATATTTTAGAGTTATTTCTGTCTTTGGCTTTCTTCCCAGGATCTGTTCCACCAGCTGATGAGAGAATATGTCTTTTTATGATGATAGTATTACTGCAGAGACCTACTTTTCTGTTACTTTTTTGATATGCCCATGCCCCAACTCATCAGTTGGCAGTCTCTAATCAGTCAACAAAATTTAAGCTTAACATTAAGCAGCTTGTTTCAGCATACCATGGGTTTTTACAATGTTCTAACCTGCTGGTACTGTTAGTTCAACGTTTTGGTTAAAAATTGTAACATGATGACATTAAGGGGTTAATAACGTAATGATATTACACTAATTCGAGTACATACCTTAATATAAGAAATGCAAGGATTATTTCAGCATTATAATATGGTAAATTTGACCTCCAGGAGTTTTCAATTGTTTTTAAAGTTATTAGAATGATAGTAGTAGTAATGTGAAAACATTCAGCTCTGATGTGAAAAGTTGAAAATATGCAGTTGGAGGTGCAACACCAATTCCAAAAAAGATGAGAGACCGTGTAAGATGTAAATAAAAAAAATAATTAATTTGCAAATCTCATAAATCCATGTTTTATTTGCAATAGAACATAGAAAACATATGAAGTGTTTAAACAGAGAAAATGTACCATTTTAAGAAAAACATTAGCTCATTTTGAATTTGATGGCAGCAACATGTCTCAAAGAATGTGGGACAGGAACATGTTTCTCTCTGTATAGCATCTCCTCTTCTTTTAACAATAGTCCGTAAATGTCTGGCAACTGAGGAGACCAGCTGGAAGTTGCTGGACTTTCGAGAGGAATGTTGTCCCATTCTTCTCTGATATAGGCTGCTCAACCATCCTGGGTCTTCTTTTTTTACCAGATGTTTTCATTTGGTGAATGGGCTGGACTGCAGGCAGGCCAGTTCAGCACAGGGGACCCTACTATGAAGCCATGCTGTTGTAATAGCTTCAGTATGCGGTTTTGCATTGTCCTGCTGAAATATGCAAGGCCTTTTCTGAAAAAGACGTCTGGATGGGAGCATATGTTGCTCTAAGACCTGTATATATCTTTCAGCATTGATAGTGCCTTTCCAGATGTGCAAGATGCCAATTCCATAGGCATTAATGCACCCCCATACCATCAGAGATGCAGGCTTTTGAACTGAGTGCTTAAAACAAGGCATATGGTCCTTCTTGTATTTAGTCCAGAGGTTGTGGCATCCATTTTTTCCATAAGGAATTTCAAATTTCTATTCATCTGACCACAGAACAGTTTTCCACTTTCCCTCAGTCCATTTTAAATGAGCTTTGGTGTTTCTGGATCATGTTCACAAGTGACTTCTTTGTATGATGGAGCTTTAACCTGCATTTGTGGATGGCATGGTGAATTCTGTTCACAGACAATGATTTCTTGAAGTGTTTTGAATTATGTACTGTAGATGATGAGACATTCAAAGTCTTCACACTTTTACACTGAAGAACATTATTCTGGAGTTGTTCCACAATTTATAGATATAGTTTTTTACAGATTGGTGAACCTCTGCCCATCTTTACTTCTGAGAAACTCTGCCTCTCTAAGATGCTCTTTTTATACCCAATCATGTTACTGACCCATTGCCAGTTAACCAAATAAGTTGCTGCTAAAATCATTCATAAAATGTCTCAGTTTAAACATTTAATATGTTTTCCATTTTCTATTGTAAAATTATTGGTTTTTCTGGTCTGGAAATCATTGCATTCTGTTTTATTTACGTTTTAGGCAGTATTCCACCTCTTTTTCAGTTGCAGTTGTATAAGGGGAGCTTTTTATGAATTGACAATACAAATATGTCAGGTGGATATAAAGCAGAAAAAGTAGTATTTTCTTTAATAGTGGAGGTGATTTCCTTTCTTCCATCCATTTTCTGAACCATTTTCTGAACTCAAGATCACAGCTCACACTGGGTAAGAGTAAAGGTACACATTGGACAGATAGCCAGTACATCACAGGGCCAATGTAGAGAGACAGATGATAACACACTCTCATATCCACACCTGTGGTCCATTTAGAATCGCCAATTAACCTATCTTTGACACCTCCGTCTAATGGAACATCAGCCTGTACTTCACCCCCTTCTTTAGGTATTCTCAATTGTTCTCATTTCTGGCATTTGACATTCAGGAAAATCATCTGGCATTTTGCGCTCCTTCCCAAATGTTCATTTTAAACTTTACAGTGTTAGCAGACCGGAATAGGATGGCTGTGATGTGAAGCTACCAGATGGAAGATGACCATTTAGCCATGTCACCCAAAAAAATTGCAACTTTGCAGGTAACAGTTTTAGGTGAATTCAGTTATTTACTACATATAAGGACAAATACCATGGCAAATGTCTAGGTAGTCCTGCTCTATTGAACAGGTACATGAAGATTTCAGCAAACTGTAGAGAAATGTGGTGAAAAGAACACAGTTGAGGGATTTGACAGTGTTCATAAAATTAACATTATGATCCATCCCATTAGGTTTATTAACTGATCTGGCAGAGGAGACTTGAGCTAAGTGTATATAGTGGTAATACACTGTATGATATACTGTGTCTATGAGTGAAATAAGATAAACCAGAAGACTTCTGCATTTTGAAAAAATTCTTTGTTCATTAAAACTATTTGAAAGCTCTAACTTCCCATTTTTCTCTTTATCATACATCATAACTTTGTCCCAATTTCAGAGTCACCAGTCAAGACAAGTTAGCTGTGCTGCAAATGTGATCTTATGCACTCCAACAAAAACAGTCAGAATTAGGACAAATTTTGTTTAAGTCGATCCCATGAGGAGACGGTTCACTGGAATGTAAAACTGTGCCAGATTTGTAGATCTATCTCTTTCCTGCTCTCTCTCCCCATCTGCGTGTGTGTCTTGCTTTCTCTCTCTCTCTCTCTCTTTCTTTGGGTTGAACGTTTGTGAGCAGAAGATTTGTCTGTGATCTCCTTACAGTGAAGAGCTGAGTCGAGCCTGAAGAATTATATATTTATTCATAATATAGCCACAGCAGTAAAGATGTTTTCCACTTTCACCTTCTCCTTAAACCTTTCAGCTTGATCCCTCTGTTTTTTGGTTAAGATCAATGTTTTCTGGCCTGAAATAAAGGGATTACCTGTCCCACCATACCCCTGATTTTCAGCATGCATGCACTGGATCAGGTTCTTCTTCAAATTCTTCCCTGTATCTCATGCTCTTTTGCATCCCAATTATGGTTTTCAAGATTCAGGTCATTTCTGCACTGTAAGATTAGGTGTCACTTACTTTGCATTTCAGATCATACAGAATTGTTTACTTAACACTGAGGTTTCTATAGGTTTTGAAATTGTTTATGTTTTCTTTATAGTGAGTTCTTTGCTAATTCTCTTTATGTTGAAAATATAAATCCTGTAATTATTTTCAATAGTGTTCCACCATTTTATAAAATATGATTCATGACGAGAAGGTCATTACAAAATAGAATGCTTTATTTTAAAGAGCTAGCACGAAGATGGCCATACTGTTATTTTTTATGATGTATACAGAGATGTTCACATTAGAAATTGGACAGATTATATTTTTAGACCTTGAAGAATGACTATTTTAGTGTACACACTATAGGTCCAACTCCATTCACCTTTTGTAAGGAGACAGCTATGCAAAAATGTTGTAGAAAACATCTCATCAAACACATATGTATACAGTCCTGTGAGCATAAACCATGTATTCAGAAATTATATAAATGCAGTGTTACCTTGTAACATGAACAAAAGATGTGACAATCCTTATTGATGGATTTCACACATCATACTGTTTTCTTATGCTGTACATTATCATTAAATCTTTTGTTACTTTTTGTAAGTGACTGGTTTCATGTTTTCTTTCTATATGCCAAAAAACACCCCAAAATTTGCAGTTCTCTTGAAGATTAGAGCTTTCACGCGAAAGAAATCAACACGTGGTTAAAATCCATTGCATTGTTAAAAGCTTAGAGGATATGGATACTCTCCATGCCTTTTTATCCTATCCAAAATTAGTTATTGTTTTCTTTCTTTGACAGCTATTAATAGTGTGATTCATGTGGTTGTTAAGGGATGTACACTCACTGGACACTTTATAAGGTACACCTTGCTAGTACTGGGTTGGATCCCTTTTGCCTTCAGAAATGCCTTAATTCAACACGGTGCTGGAAACATTCTTCAGAGATTTTTGTTCATACTAACTTGACAGCATCACACAGTTGCTGCAGATTTGTAAGCTGCACATCAATGAGATGAATCTCCTTTCCGACACATACCAAAGGTGCTCTATTGGATTGAGATCTGGTGACTGTGGAAGCCAGTTGAGTACAGTGAACTCATTGTCATGTTCAAGAAACCAGTTTGAGATGAGCTTTGTGACATTGTGTGTTATTCTGCTGGAACCAGCCAAATAACTTGGGTTATAAAAAGGTGGACACGGTCAGCAACAATACTCAGGTAGGCTGTGACCTTTAAATGATACTCAGTTGGTACCAAGGGCTCCAAAATGTGCCAAGAAAATATTCCTCATACCATTACACCAGCACCTGCCTGAACAATTGAGACAAGGCAGGATGGATTTTTCCAATTTTCTATTTTTTGATGCATGCTCAATAATCCAGGTAAGGAAATCCCAGAAAGCTGAATCGGTTCATCTGGACGTAGCGTTTTCAGTGGGAGAAACGTTTTGTCACTTCATCCAAGTGACTTTCTCAGTCTCAGCTGACTGCAGGTTTTCTGTTGTTGAATTTTGGTGAGCCCATGCAAACTGTAGCCTCAGTTTCGTGTTCTAAGCTGACAGAAGTGGCACCTGGTGTGCTCTTCTGCTGCTGTAGCCCTTTTGCTTCAAGGTTTGATGTACCTGTGCTCAGAGATGCTCTGCATACCTTGGTTGTAAAAAGTGGTTATTTGAGTTATTGTTACCTTCCTATCAACTTGAAGCATTTTAGCCATTCTCCTCTGACCTCGAGCATTAACAAGGCATTTTCATAGAGCACTGCTACTCACTGGAGTTTCTCTTTTTCTGACCATTCTCTGTAGACCCTAGAGATAGTTGTGCAGGAAAATCCCAGTAGATCAGCAGCTTCTGAAATACTCAGACCAGCCCATCTGGCACCAACATCCATGTTGCGTCACTTAAATCACCTTTGTTCATCATTCTGATGCTCGGTTTAAACTTCAGCAGGTCTTCTTGACTATGTCCACATGCCTAAATGCATTAAGTTGCGGCCATGTGATTGGCTGATTAGATATTTGTGTTAATGAGAAGTTGAACAGGTGTACCTACTGAAGTGGCCGTTGAGTGTATATATCTAATGAACCAAGGGGATTTGTGCTTTTGGTTCTTAGTAATTTTCTGTGAATAACATTAAAGCAAACAAATGCACATTCTTAACGTTGTCTTAGCTTGTATATCTACTGACATGACCACACAATCAACATCCTCAGACTACTATAAAGGTGCCACAATGCTTTAATGTGATTCATAACATTTTCACTAGTGATGCTCTGAAAATACTGAGCTTGAAGCTGCTTGATATAAATATCTGGTAAACAATATGAGACAAGTACATATAGTAAATACACAATGCAGTTCCAACAATGATTAGGCAGAGTGAGAAACTTAAAGGCAGCTGAGGGCTACGGTGACCGCAAGTGCCTCTCTCCAACTCAGAGTCATTTTCTCACTAACAGTTCGTCCTTTGTCAGACATCACTTATTCCATAAGAGTTGTTTTTTCCATTGTCCAGTCTCAGCAAGCCAAGTGGTCCATACTCTATATGGTTCTAAGGTGGTTGTTTTCCCTAAAGCTCTCATATTAAACAATAATACAGGGGTTTTAAAACAAGGGTTTCTTTTTCAGAACTTCTGGTTCTGTTCTCCCTTGTTTACATCATTGATCCTTCAAATGAATTTGCTAAAGCAACACAAAAACCTTCAAATGATTGTCTTTTCATAAAATACATATTACACAGATTAACCAACCATACGCACTCAACACAATCATACATACACTCTTCACAGAGGAGAAAGCACTATTTAAGATGCCTGCAATGCTTAATATTGAGCAACAACTCTGTCTGTAAGACAGAACAAAAGATCAAAAAAAAAAAAAGGAGCCAAATACAAATAAACCAACAACAACAAAAATCAAAATTTCGTCCTCAGGGTCCTGTTGTTATTGGAAGGAGAGCTGTGTGTCAAACAAAAGAGGAGAAGCCTGCGGTAGGAGCCTGAGCGGCACAGCCGAGGCTGCTGGGTGGCCGGTACAGGGTGCTGTGCTGGCTGGGGGGGTCGGAGGACAGCAGGGAGGGGGTGGGAGTCCGGCTTCCCTTAGGCCTGAAGAGAGTGCCCTGGCCTTGGCACTGGGGCTGTGGTGACTGGGCACTCTGGGGGAGGAGAGGGGGAAGAGGGGGCAGGGGGGGCACAGGTGGTGGGTGTTGTCGTGACTCTTGTTCCACCAGGGGCTCGGGCTGGGAGTAGCCGTATGCCGGTGGACGAGTGACGCCCTTCTGCTGCCGCCGCCAAGAGTTGTAGTAGGTGGGGTCGCTGATGTAGTGGTTAACAAAGG
>VUQS01033890.1:12459-54721 GCA_015108495.1 Heterochromis multidens
CCCTGTTAGTCAATCAGAAAAACAGTTCAAAGTCACTTTGGCAGTAAAAAATGAGGACAGCAAGATCACTAAACAGGACATATGCTAAGATGCTTACTACAGAGAATAATGACAGCTACATTTCCATGCTCTCAAATCAAGGCTAATTCTATTTCCAGTATTGTGCAGTTGGTTGACAAAGACACAGAAGCTACTGAGTCATAGCACAGCAAGACATATCTACTGACAATGGGAAATCTATGAATCCATGTGCAATTCTATGGGGCAGATAATAACTTCTATTGCGAATCTTTGAGACATAGGAGCTCACCGATAGCTGTGTGGAGCACAAACATGATACATGTAAACAAGTGTGCCCTAGAATTAGAGAAAGATAATGTTTACAGGATTAATCAGCTTTTTTTGTAACACTAAACCATCAGGTTTCCAAGTAGCAAAAGCTTCTCTGAGTGAATCCTCTTGTTATTCTGCTACATGTACTTGCTGAGAAACACAAACAGTTTAAAAAAAGACAGTAAAAGCCTCCCACAGAAAGCATTACACATTTGGCACATTTGTGTGCCTGATGAGCGCTTGCCCGTCTACTGCTCTATTGAGACACTGCAGCTCAACAGATGTTGAAGCACCATTTATTTACACAAGTGTCAGGTAAACAGTGGGAGGCTTCGCAGAGGAAAAGAATAACACCAGTTTGTGTCTCCTGGGAGATCTGCTTTTTTTTTTTTTTTTCAAACTGGGTTGAACAATGTTTTGCCTGTGCAGGTACCAGACAAATTGGCCAGGGAGACACAGCACAAGCGTGGGAAGACAAATGTTCAGAATCTGCTACAATCGGCTTCTCTGCCATTTGTATCTACCATCCCTCATCACTTCAAACCACCCATCTCCTCACTGGGCCAAACTATTCTACACACATCGAGCTGTTCAGATCATCACATCGTGAGCGGAGACCTGGCAGCCAAGATTAACAATTTCTGTTTGACAAAAATTAATTAGTTGTGAAGATATTTCAGCACACATGAGACATGAAAACTGGCTGTGTATTCCCCTCCCATGAAAAAAATCAGTATTAAAAGATCCAGAAACGTCAGCCATCACTGCACTATGCTAACAGAGGATATTTAATTTTGAGGTGATCCACTTGAGGCAGATTTAGTTGCAGAATGTGATTAATTTATCGTCACAAATGCTGCTTCATAATTAGACAGCTGTCTTGCTTCTGCATCTAGCAAAGCAGTGACTGTGACAAGAAGAATGGAGGTTATCAAGAGGATAGATTGCAAATGTGACAAAAGCAAAAGAAAGTTTAACCAGAGAAGTATTTTTTAGTTTAAAAAGGTTACAGCTTTGCCCTGAGGACTTTGTCACCCTGAGAAATTTAAACAGTTGAATTTGACTTTTTAATTTAAGTTCATTGCTTATTCCAGACGCAGGATTGGGCATAGACTGTAAGCCTGGGTCACTGCTTACCTGCGAGTCAGATATCTCAGAGGGTTTTTCAGTCAGACTGCTGCTTTCTGCTGGGATCAGGTCATTATACTTAGTGCTGACATCCTCATCTGAGTAGTGGAGACTTCCGGGACTGGGTCTTGGAGGAGAGCTGAAAAAATTTTTAAAAAATAAAGAAAAGTAGAGAGTGAAGAATTTGTGTGAGTTTTAAAAGCAAGAAAATGATAAAGAGCTAATGTTATATAAGAAAAAGAAGTTTCTTTTGATCATAATTGCATTCTCCAAACTCATTTTTTTAAGCACTCACTTTTTTGGGGGAGTAAAAAGCTGTGTCAATCTTGTGACTGACACCACAGAGACAACTAAGGAAAGCCTGCAAAACAGTTCTAAAAATGAAGCTTCACAAGCCACAGGGTGTTCAGTGAGAACAACATGAATAGATGACATGAATAGATCCAGCACAGACTCATTGATTATGAAAATGATGGCCCAGTTCAGACAAGTACAGCATGGGTTATTTGTGCATTCCTGGAAGCCACTACATACGGCAGGGCGGAGATTATAATTGATCTTATACTTTTGCTATTTCCTTCTAATCTTTGCAAAGTGTTTTTGAAAGTTTGGCAGTGGACTTCCAATAACACGAACAGGATATGTGCAGAAAAAAAAAATATCACGAAGATCATGAAGATCATGAAAGCATACTGTGGTGATTAGAGCTGAATTAACACACAGAACGACTCAATCAGTTTTAGACTTCCTGCAGAAAAGCTGGGTAACTAAGCGTGGACTAGTCAAGTAAAAAAGAACTCCTTAACTTCTTTCAGCTCCAGTCATTAAGTCCATGAAGTGAAGCAGAGAGAAACATCTGTGCAGACAATTATTTTTCTCCTTCTGCTGTAATGACTGCTGCTGCGTTCAAGGTCTGCTGAGATTGAATTGGATGGTCTGAAAGCCAAAACTGGACCACTACCCTCGCATCACTGCGCTACATCAGTGGGCTCAGTATGCATCTAAGGCTAATACATTAAAAGAAGGGTTTGCTCAGTTGGTTTCAGAAAAAGAGGCTAAAGAATTGCATAAACTAGGGATTGCATTAAAGTAAATGTTTAAATGATCTGAAATGGAAAATGTATGTGGGGGCAGAACAGACAAGCATAAAATGCTGTGATGTCAAGTGTAATATTAAGGCATAAAGCAGACAACCTTGACAACCTCTGCAAAAAAAAAAAAAAGTTAATATGTACTGAGATATATGCAGGCGCTAAATCACTGGGAATGCCAAGAACAGGCTTAGAAGACACAACATGACAACGGCCATGAAAAGGTTGACACAACAAAGGAATATCTCCTCTGGGTTAAAGGGGATGACGTGAGGGGGTGGACTGTGAAAAAAAAAAATCTACATTAAGACAAGGTTGAACCAGACATAAAAAGGAGCCATGTGAGTGTAGGGGAGGAGGGGCAATAGATTTTGAGCTTTGAATTATTTAGGAGCACTGTATTTATCCCCTTGCCTTATCTGTCTAATTCATCCTTCTTTCCTTCACCCTTTCAAATATCCCACAGGGAGCTTTTCCACTCTTCCTCCTTAGTCTACAGATCATTAACAAACAGTACGGTACCAGTTTGGAGCTCTTCAAAGAGATGGAGCTACTCAAGGCTCTTTGATCCCCTTGGCCTCCTTGGTCAAGGAGAAAATAACAGATTTCTCTGCTCTTTAATGCACCCCTAACAAATTCTACCACAATGAGCACACTAATGTGCATAAAAACAACTTTTTTAGTGCTGTGACAAGAAGCAGACACTGAAGCACCATCCCCCAACACAGCCAACTGACCATTCATCCAGCCATGACCTATGTCTACACACAAGCTTCTCATGCCACAGTGTTTGGAAAATTTCATTTATCTGTTTACATAATCATTGCCAAAGAGGCAGCCTACCAAAGTCCTGCTGACATTACTTTGTGTTGTGATAGCCTGCGTAGGACTGCTTTTGAGAGAACCTCTGCACTCAAGGCCAAAAATAGTCGGTTCTGTGTCATAAGTCCTCTTTATGCTATTTCTTGCCATCTTTTGGATTACCTGCATTGCCTCAATAAAGGTAAATTTTTTGTTTACAAAGTATGTCTTAGAAGTCTGGATTTGGGTCTGCAACCTGCAATCCATGACACTCTTTGCCTAAAGCTTTGATGAAAAGACAAAAAGGTTTTGAATATTAATTAGCCAGTATTGTGCTGCCCCCTAATATGTATTTTTGCTCCACTTAAACACTGAATATCAATGAGATGGGATGAACAGGGTTCAAATCACTTCTGGTGCCCTCAAGGTTCAGTTGTTTTCTCTCAAAACTGTTATACTGCTGTTGAGGGAAGAGGGGAACACACAACACCAAATATAAATTTTTGTAAATATTATAAGTAACACAATGAACACAAAACTGACAGAACAATATGTTTGAGAAATGGAATATTTGCTTGCAAGCTATATAAGCAATTGGCAAGCTGAATACCATAGCTCATAATGAGTACAGGAGGTATTTACAGTGATGTTGACTGACCGGGTATAGATGCCGTTCTTGCGGCAAAACGAGTTCTTTACAGAGAGGCGTCGGTTGTTCAGCTCCAGGGCTGGGAAGCGTCCCTCATCCAGGCGCACCATCTCTCCGTGCGTCAGAGGCAGCGATGTGCAGTTGGAGTGGTTGCCTGGACGGGGGTATGAGGATGACACTGTGTGGGTTGTTGAATGAAATAAATGAATTAAATCTAGAATACATTTCAGTCCTTTGGATTATTTTAACACTATTCAGTCGACACAATTTTTGACATAAAAAAGAGAGACTTGCACAGTCATGTTGTTAATAGTTTCCTCCTTAATTTATATTTCCAAAAAATGCTAAAGGTCAAAATGCTGTTTAACTACAGGACAAGCCTAGGTCAGCATTACTTAGTTAGGCCCAATGTTCAGTACTGGTGCCAGATAAAACCAACAACCTCCTATTGAGCAGTCCAGGTTCACAGCAAGGAAAGCTGCGAAAAGTCTGAGAGGGAGTAAGAGGTCGTCTTTGTGTCCTCACACACATACAGTCCTTGTCTGTGCTGGCCAACCCTGATAACCTTAGCACCATGCTGAACACTGGCTCAGCTAAAAAGTCAGTACTAGGAGGTATTAGGAAGGCTTGCCCTGACCTTCACTTCTCCCCCAAATTTAGCTCCTTTCTGTCTAATGCGACTCTTAATTGCCAATCATAATGTATTAATAATAATACCAACAATAAGTCTGCTAACAATAATGAATTTTCCTCTACCATACCCTTATGTGTTTAAAGAAAATAACCTTGACTTTTGTCACCTGGGATAATTTACAGTCATGAAAACTGGCTTGTTGATACAGTGGTACAGGAGCAACCTGTGCAGCTGTTAAATAATTACTCTCAGTCTGTCTAATGACCTGAGCATTAAATCACTGCCAAGTCATTTATTCCAGTATTGATCCAAGCTGCAGTAAAATATGAGCAATAATATTTATTCATCTGCCAATTTCAGTTGTTCACTGATAACATTTACCCTCATCTTTCCTGTCAGCCAAACAACGGAGGGAAATCAAGGTCATTTGTCTAAGTGTGTGAGCCTTTACACTCCCATTTTAATAAGATAGACTTTGGATGCTGCAGTCATTAAAATGCAGTGCTCAGCAGACCTGTCCAAGAGGAAGACAAATTCCACTCGATAGACTAGGTTGCAAAGAGAGAGAGAGAGAGAGAGACTGAGATGTTGGCAGAGTTTAGAGGTGTGTTTCATACCTGAGTCTGCTTTTTTGGTATATTTTTTACTCTGGCCTCGGATGATGAGGATGAAAATAAGGAGGAGGATAAAGATGAGTCCCACAAGAGCAATGACTACTAAGAACCACCACTCCTCATAGAATGGAGACACTTTCTGGGCTGAAACCAAATAATAAGATATTAATATCTACATAAAAGGAATATTTGATTTTTAACACAACAGTGTATAGCTTTTCATTTTATATTATAACTAACCAGATATGGAAGGGGATGGGGCACTGGGGGACCCATAGCCATAGTCGTTGACTGCAATTACTCGAAAGTCATAGGTGACCCCTTCTCGTAGCATGTCCATATTAAGCGTGTAGGATGTCACTTCTTTGGGAATGTCTTTGATGAGAATATCCCACAATCCTTCATCTAAAGGTAAAATTAGAAAATATGTGAATAAAATCAAAGTACGCTGGACAGATTAAAACTCAAATAACATGTATGTAACTGGCCCACCAGAAGGTCTGGCCTCAATGACGTATCGCGTGATGGGTGCACGGCCTTGATCGCCACTTGTCCAATGCAGTGTGAGAGCAGTGCCATATCGAGAAATAAAGGGTTCTCCAGGAGGACCTGGAGCTCCTAAGAAGACAATAATGGTGGATGAAAAATGACAAAGAAGCCCTCAAAAGATGATCTTATTGACAGTGGGGGGCATAAAATCTGTAATACAAAAAAGCTTTAGCATCCCACCTTCTCCAGGTCCAGTGGTGATGTTGGCCTCAACCTCAGGGCCATAAGTGAGTGTTTTGGCCCGGATGCGAAAGTTATATGTGACGCCATCAGCCAGGTCTTTGATCTTCATCCATTGGGGAGCACTGCCCTTCACATCTACTGTCACTATCTTACTGACACCTGGAGTGCGAGGAGAGGAGTCTGTACAAGAAACACTAAGACTCTAGATACTGCTTTCTACAAGCGACAAAGAGCCAAGCTTTGTGCATAAGCGCAGACATACAATCACACACAAGAGCAGATAAACTGACTGTCAGAGACTAGGCCATCATTGCATATATATATATATATATATATAAAACACTGAATGTATATGATCTTTATTGCTTTGTTTAGCTTAACTCTTGGTCGATTAGCAGATAGCCACAGGACCACAGCAGCCTCAGCTCAGCATTCCACCTCTGCTCCCAATTACTTGACAATCTGGTCCAGGCAACCACACTTAGCTGGCTATTAACCATGTTGCCCTCAGTGAGAGTAAAAGCTGTACAAAATCTCACAAGAACATTCCAGCATATTTTATCAGGGATGCCATATATGTTACTGCAGGGCCTACACTCATCTGTAACAAATTAGAGCATAAGCTTAAGCAGCGTAGGTTAAAAAAGAGTATGGTTAAGAGGCTAGAGGTCATAAATCACTGTGCGAGAAAAGCAAGCTGAGGAATGTCAAGCAATCGCAGAGTTGTTAGGTTTCAGGCAAAGTTTCTCACCATCAACTGGCGTGCAGGGCTCATACACAAGGCGGTAGCCCTCAATGATGCCATTGGCCTGCTTAGGCTCTCCCCAGGACACGTTGACCGAAGTGGTGGTCAACTCACTGAAGTGTATGTAGCTCGGAGCACTTGGCGCTTTTGTTAAAGAAAGTGAGAAAAGTTGCAATGATAGCTGAAACTTTATCAGTCCTGAAATATAACACTGCATACACTGAACACTCAGTCGCAACACTATAAAGCACTGATATGTCACTGTGAAATTAATATTCATTTAAAAATTCTTAAATAAATATGTTTTCATGAAATTTTATTGCACACGTTATATTTGTTACTTGCCCTTTTTCCTTCAAAGTTACACTGGCAACAAAAGTAGCTTTGGACCAGCAAATCAGTGAAATCCAAGGACAGTGCTTATTATCTACAGCCAAGAAGAGAATTTGCCAAATTTATAAAAAAAGAAGCTATGCAAATTAACATAAATACTAGGATTTACTACATACTAGGAGAATTAAGAAAAAAATTAAGAAGAATAATCAGCAAAAATTAAATGTTGCATGTTATTTAAAAAAAAAAAAGTGTACTGTGGTAGAGGACCAAACAAAATCCTGCATAACAGTATAGGCAACTAATTCCCTAAAACCCAAAAGAAGACACTGAAGTGACACTAAAATTCATTCTGTGACCTTGAACAACAGCTTTGAGAATTTTGAGAGCTGAGCCAACCCAGATCCAGCTAAGTGTCAGGATTTAGGCACAATTCTGCATAAAAATCACAAAAGCTTGTGTTGGCTCACTTCCCAGTACCCTGTTGTGTGAGGAGCCAAAATTCCTGCCTGTGTTTTTAAGTTCTCAGCACTTTGTACCCCTTGCCAATGTCACAGCCTTCAAGGGGGTGGAAGCGACGTGAGAAATATACACTGTAAACCATTCTGTGCAGAAACGCAGAGGAAGGGACTTTCACTAGCTGATAAACACAGACATCTTTGTGCAGTTGTAGCCAAAAAAAACTAATTTACATGTGTCCCCCGCACTTTGTATTCTTTTCTCCCCCGCTGTCATCGGGCTTCTTCCCCAATGACTTGTCCAGGAAGAGGTTCCAAAAAGACTCAGATCTCTAATACTACATCTCACAGGACAAAACTAAACTGTTTAGTGAGAATTTTTCTTGCTGAATAGTAGTGGCTTTTTTTAAATAATATTTATCTTAAAGCTATAGTAACGATTGCAGTTTTGCAGTATAACACAATGAGTCAATATGAAAGCACTGCCTGTTGTCTTGTAGCCACCTTTTGTACCACTCTACTTATCATAAGCTTTGGAAACCATGCATCCACCAAGCGATGTGTTTAAATAATGAGCAGTCTCATTGTGTAGATGACAGTGGGTGGGGGTGGGGGGTTGACTAAAGATAAAGAGGAATAAGATATATAGATCCTAAGACTGCAAAAAGCTAGATGCTGCAAGATAAATCCCTCTGGTCTTTTGAAGGATCACTGTAATCTTTCTGTCCACGTCTGGAGTTTGCGTGACTCACCTGCTTGCTGAGTGCGCCCTCTGGTGGGCAGGGAGCGGGGCCCATCCCCTGCTGCATTGAAGGCTGCCACACTGATCATGTAGGTGGTGTAGCCTGTCAGATTTTTAAGCTTCACCCCAAGCTCTGGCAGGAACAGCGTACGCAGGCGCTCTGTCTCATTCTGGAGCTGAAACTCCCAAAAATAGATCTAGAAACAGAATGAAAGAGTTTAGGATGCAGAATTCATATGGTTGTCAATGAAAATATATAAACATGAAAGACACAAAAGAAGACACATTATTGATACCTTGTAACCCTGTATGTCTCCATTCTGGGCATCCAGAGGAGGCGGGTCCCATGTAACATCCAGCTGAGTGGCTGTTGAGGACTGGACCACCACATTTTGCGGAGGGGCTGTTGGGACTGGATAAGGGCAAAATTTAAGTAATAGAGCTATTATCTTTTATGTGCTATATCTGCTAAACATTTCATAAAGATAAAGGGTAAGTAGACTTTCACACTTGCTGCACAGAGAGAAAAGAAACATACCCGCCTCTCCAACAAACACTTCCTGTGGTGCACTGCTAGGACCCTCCCCCACAGCATTATACACACTGAGACGAATCTCATAGCGTTTGTGTTTACTCAAATCTGCAAGCAGAGAACCCATAGCAGCATTTTAATAGAACAGTTAGGATGAAAGAGTAATAAGTAGTCACTCCAGAGAGAGACCGTCACAGTGATGCCCGTGGCAGAACAATGGAGTGTTAGAATTAAGAAGCAAACTGATGAAAAGATGAGGTTGTTGTGGGGACACGTGGAAGATTTGTCAGTGATTAAAAAGACGGAAAGCATGCTGAAATAATGACAGGGAAGCTTGGAGAGATTAAAGTCATTTGCACACAGTAAGAAACCGCGGTGGTCCCTTAGTGGCTACAGATGAGTGGGAGGATGGAAGGCACACTTGCTGTAAATTAGTATACAAATGGCATATTTTGTGGAAATAAAATTTCACAGATGACACGCAAACAGATGGAGGGTAATGGAAGAGAGGGGCGAGAGAGCGATACAAGACTTACTATCGAGTTCATATTGGGTGAGCGAGGATTCACTCAAGTTCCTGACGCTGTAGGGAGCTGGAGTTTAAACAGGAAATGGGCAAGATTGGGAGAATAAGGCGGGGGGGGTTACAGAAATGGGAAAGAGTGAGAATATTAGCACAATTCTGTTTATTTTTTTGAATAACCTGCAGCATTTGGTGATGCTAAAGCAGTACAATTAAGTGAAGGTAAATATATTTAAATAACAGGTAGCAGCTTTCAAAAAGTAGTTAACTCACCAGTAAGATCAGCCCAGTTGGGTGAGGGACTGTTGACTGTGCGGACAGTGAAGCTACGTACTCTGTCATAGTGTAACTCCCTGTACCTGACCCTGAACCCCAACAAGACTCCATTTATGTGGTCCTCAGGGGGAGGCTAGGAAGAGAGGAAGTCTGCTTAATGTCCAATATTAATTACTAATTAATATTAGTTTCTACTTCCAATTTGTCAATTATCCTTTGCAAAAACAAGCCAAACAAAAAAACAAAACATTTTTAAGCTATTCAACCTACCTGCCACCTGACCAGTACAGAGGTGGTAGTGTGGGGTGTAACAGACAGTATTGTTGGTGCTTTGTCTGGGGCTAGAGAAGATAAAAAAAAAACATTGTGTTACAAAATCAGCATAGCTGTGGAAAGTGATATGCAGTTCAAATAGTGTGGTGGAGAACAACTCGAAAGTAAATACACATACTGTTGACTTAAAGTATTCACTGTGATAATTCAAAGTCAAAGCACAAATGTAAAGGCATGCTTTCACAAAGTGTACAACGCAATGGAAAAATCAATAGATAATGTCTCTGTGGTGCGTGCTGGCTTAGTCACAAATTCTTACCATCCTGTAGTGTAGTGATGGCCTCACTCTCCTCACTGTATTCACTGTCTCCAATGTCATTGGTGGCTTTAACACGGAACTGGTAAGAAGTAAATGGCTTTAACCTTGAGAGAGAGGAAAAATTGTGTGTGTGTTACATTGAGTTGCTAACAATAATAATGATAACACAGAAATTACAGCAGACTTTTATATTTACCTGTCCACTATATAGGAGTTTGTCTCATGACTGACTGATGCAGAGTGAACAGTCCAGTTGCTGTCTGGAAGCTCTCTGTACTGGACTGTATAGTAACGAACTGGGGACAAGCCATCACTGCCTGGTTCCCATGACAACAGCACTCTGCGAGCCTGGACTTCCTCTTGAGGCACTGTGGGACGGCTCGTGGGCTGGGGTCGAGCTAAAGGGCACAGACAGACACACGCGGTCCCTTTCAGCCTTAATATTTAGAGGTAGATAATTTAAATAATACATTTTAGCTGCAGCATTTTACACTAACCTCTCTTCTCTGTTGTGACCACCAAAGCCTCTGCAGCCTCACCCCAACCCTTGCGTGTTTGAGCAGTGAGCCGGAATACATAAACCATTTCTGGTTTCAGTCCAGTTGCTGTGTACTGTCGTGCACTAGGGCTCAACACGTCTACAGTGGCAGCATTGCTATTTGAAGAGTTTCTTCTGAATGTGATCTGATAAGCTAAGAAGACAAACTCATATCAAAATAAAGTTATGCATAAAAAAGGATAAGCAAGAAGTACAAATTGGCTCCAGTGCAAAATCAAACCACAGGAGATGGGGACATTTGAAGGGGAATTCCATTCTTGGACTAAGACTTTGTTTTAATCAAGGCTTTAGACTTAAGACTGTTTTCCCCTGATTGTTATTAAATTTAATTTGGGACACTCCGGCACTGTAGCTGAGCTGCAAGTTTTTATTTTCTTGTTTAATCAGTCTTTTTTATTTTAGCTTATTCTCATCTACCCTTATATTTTACTCATTTTACATCCCATTAATTTGTGTCCTTTTATTGGCTTGCATGTCTTTTATACCTTTTCTTAATGACTTTAATATGTCATTCACAGCCCTTTATATTTCCTACCCATTGAAAGCTGTTATAAAAATAAAATTCCACTGGCCTGACTCGCCTTTACTTTATCTCACAATGCCATCAAAGCTCATAGCAGAAGGTCTGTTTATTGTAAACTCACCCAGTATAATGCCATTGGGCTGTGCAGGAGGTTGCCAGATGAGCCTAACTGAGGTGGTTCTGACTTCTGGGAACAAGATGCCAACTGGAGGGCCTGGTACTGTCACAGAAATGATCATCAGGGAAGAATATCATATATGACAGAAATCCAGTGATTAAGAAAAGCAAATGTATACATTTCAAAACATCGGGCCAAGAACATTTTTGATAATAAATTTGTTTATAGATGAAAAGATGAACAGCTTCAGCTATAGTAGAAAGATTAAAATTGATCTGTAAAGTAGATTAATTTACCATCATCCAAAGTCCTCTCTAGAATTGATGGTGAGCTGCACCTTCCGTCTCCAATTCGTGTGAAGGCTAATACCTGGATCTCATACAGGACATACTTGCCCAGACCAGTCAGCTGGACAGTGTGACTGGTGTTTCCCTCTACTGTCCAGAAATTTGGAGCTGTGTCTGAGTCCTTCTCCTTATAAACAACCTGAAAGATGCAGGAAACTTTATATGATGATTTTTATTGTATTAGTACTTAGAAGCACAATGATTTACTTTTATTTAAATTTGAATGTGATTCTGAAATGTGTATCGATTTCAGATGAATGGTGTGAGCTGTTACCTTATAGCCCAAGATGAGTCCATTGCGGTCAGTCTCTTGGACTTCTCCCCACCGCACCAATATGCTGCTGGAGGTGGTGGCAAATGCTGAGACATTGGTGGGGCCGCTGGAGGGGACTGCAGCAGAAGATAAAGGATGACATTTAGAAGACTTCAGTCATATCTATGTGATTTATGTTGCCATAAGATATTTATTTCCTCACCAGACTCCCTTGTCCTGCAATGGACTGGCTGACTCCACGGTCCAGAGCCAATACCGTTGATGGCCTGAACTCTGACCTCATACTCCGTCCACTCTTCTAAATCCTCTATGGTGAACTCCCTCTCCTGCCGGTCCATGATGACGTGGGAAAGAACTCCCCCTTTAGATCCGGCTTTGGCGTATTGGATGCGGTACCCAACCAGATCTGGATTGCCATTGTACTCCCACTCTGGAAGAGGCTGAGAAGATTTTTTTTGCTGTTTTTATGTCCACAGTTCAAGCAAGATCAACAGAAATGACATCATAACTGATTTTACAATAGGCGAGAGGTGTTGTCAGAACAATGAGAATTAGTTAGGACTGCAGGGATTAGTTTAGATGTTAAAATGTGGTAATACTGCATTTTAAGAAAATAGTAGGACTTTTATTAAATCTATTAAACTGTTAATAATTATCATGATCCTGATTTAAGTATTTGTATTTCAATCAGACACTAAAGGTCTTGAAAAGCAATTAAAACATGGTCGCTTAGCAGGGCAAAAATACAGGTTTTACTAATTTTTTAAATATTATTACTGAAATGCAACAGTATTTTTACATTCACTCTTTAACTTGGTCTCTTGCTACTAATGAGAACAACATAGATCTATTTTTAATGGAGTACACCATCTAACACCAGCACTTGCACATATATGACAAGTGAGAAAATGTACTTAAATGCAGCGAACTTAAGGAGCTGTGTTTTTGAATTTAACGCTGTCTTGATTCACAGACGCTTCTATGCTACAGCCATGAAGTGAACCACAAAATTTTATGACAGTTTAACACCCAGCTTGTGAAAGGGGCCACAATCAGTGAACTATGTCATCAATTTGTAGAGCCTATTACCCAGCTGACACCCCTTTGCTGGTATATCTACCTTTTTAAATCCTTTTTAAGTAGCTGCAGGAATGTCACAAGTGTCTGTGTCTCAGTGCTTAGGTGACGCCACAGTGACGGCAACGGAGAGACGTTGGAAAGAGTAGTTTGGTCAAATGATGACACAGAAATCAGCCATAACCAAGGACATAGTGCATGCAGCTTTCTTAACCATAATGAATATCATCTCCTTTTTTTATTCATTATATAAAAGAACCCAGAGGACAACAGCAAAATTGCAGAAGGAAAAGCCAACATTAAAAAAATAAAAACAAAACTGAAGCTTTGTGAAAACAGGTCTTCATTTAAAAAAAAAGAAAAGTCAAAGTAATCCTTTTATGCCAAACTTTTTAATATGTGATTTTTTTTCATGATTTTTATGGGACCTTAATTTGGATAAGTGGTTAAGAAAATGGGTGGGTGGATTTAATGGCCTTCACCAAAATCAGATTTTTACAAAGCTTATCTTAACAATGTTAACAACCCAAGGGCACTTTCCCAATTCTGTCTTGACCCAACATTACTTTCCAACATTTCCAGAAAAAAAAAAAAAGTAATTAAAAAATAGCTTATATATTGTGCATGCAAAAACATAGTAAAATCTACAAATCCAAAATTGAGTCCTGACCTAATAAATATCTGATGAAACTCAACTAACTTCAGACTGCCTGAATTTGGACCAATGTGAAATGAAGGGTGGTATCTTACCACCCAGCGAAGCCACAGGCTAGTCTCACTGGCTGTACGCAGGGTAACATTTGCAGGGGCGATGTCCGGAGGGGACTGCAGGGTCTGGATCTTCCTGGAAGGCTGACTGGGAGGACTGGTGCCCACAATGTTTACTTGATGCATTCGGAACCTGCAACAAGGGAAACCAGATGACTGTAGATAAAAGTGTGGATAAATTGGTGTTTAATCATGATATAGAGGATTAGATTTGATTTGTTTCAGGTCAGATAAAATGGGATTTTAATGATGTCCAAAAAGGAAGTTGGTCAGTGTAGTAACAGAGAACAGGATCTTTTTATGAGCAAAGTTAAAGGCTAGAATAATTTCTAATCTAACATTAGACAGTAGAGTAAGATGACTTTATGTGTGTAGCGGGTGCACAATGGTTTGATGCGTGTGCACTCACCTGTAGTAAGTATAAGGGTTCAGGTCCAGGACCTCCAGTGATCTAGCATCAGGTTCATTAGCCAGCTGCTGAACCATTAGCCACTCTTCATTCTCTCCAATTATACCAATCTGAAATGCACAGAGAAATGGAGTGATATCAGCAACTGAACAAATGAAAAAAATATGAAAGTTCAACTTCAGCATGAAAATAAAGAAAATCTGAAATAAATAAATAAATAAATACAATGTTCCTAAAATTTCAGCATTTTAAAGCAGAAGTGAATCACACCTGAGCTTCAACCTGCCAACAAGAAATGGATGTTTTGCCATCATAACCAGGTTTGAACTGCAGAGTGACAGAGCGAGGGCCGATGTTAGAGATGGCTAAATTGGTTGGCGGGCCAGGCAACTCTGTAGAGGAGAATTGATGAGAGACAAATTAAATTAACACTTAGACACTGCTTAACAGAAATCTGCTGAATGGAATGACTATTCTAGTTATAACCCTGTCTAAGGACACTACCAAGTACTAAATTGTTCATATATTCAGTAAAGCCCTGACCTGGTGGTACACCAGAGGAAATAGTGGAAGCGGAGAGCTGGCCTTGGCCCTTGGAGGTCATGGCTGCCACCTGGATGGTGTAAGTAGTGAGGGGAGTGAGCCCTGTAACCTTGTACTCCTGAGTCAGGTTGGGCAAATAATGGGTCACTCTGGTATTGGTCCTGTTGAACTCCTCCCAAGAGATGCGATAACCTGAAAGCAGTGGGGAATTTCCAAACAGTTATGTAGGAATCAGTTTTATGTCTTGGTGATTTAAAAAAGTAAACAACGCAAAGGGACACGATAATGTTATATAGTCATCTTTAATGGTTACCTGTGAGAATACCATTTTTCTCTTGTGGCTCCTTCCAGCTAACTTTTAGTGAGGTGTCCAATATGTCAGTGAAACTAAGGTGTCCCACAGCACCAGGGGCTATAAAAAACAATAAAAATAATATATAGTATAGTATAGGAGCAGGACAACAGCCTGACACATAATTATCTTTAAACACCAAATAATTTCCTAAATAAGGACACGTACTGTCCTCATGGGTGCGTAACCGCTGAGGTGGACTGCGGGGACCGTCTCCAGGGGTAGTGAAGCATAACACTGAAGTGTAGTAGTCAGTGAACTTTTTAAGGCCTGAGATGTAGCCAATGTGAACACTGTCCTGAAAGTTGGGGCGCACTGTAACCACAGTGACTTCGTTTGGACGACTTAGTTCCCAGGCCAAAAGCTGGAAATTAAATCATAAGAGATAGAATGTTATTGTGGACATTTTGGCACCAAAGATGTTTTAGGATTTATCAAGTGAATTAAAAAAAAAACACTAAAACAAACAAAGAAAATTAACAATGCACAAAATGAATTTGGCTTTCAACACAACCTACCCAACAGTGCTTGTATACTGTAACAACAATGCCCTTCTTGACCACTAGAGTGCACCCGTTTACAGAAAGGAGCTGCTCACCTTATATCCCTGGTTGATTCCATTGATAAACTGAGGGCTCGGGGCAGTCCAGGTAAAACGCACAGTAGTGGAGTTGACAGCCTCGGCTTGTACATTTCCTGGTGGCACAGTGGGCACTGATCCAGAGGAAGTAAAAAAACACCAAGAGGTGCAGGGAGGGCGAGAGATTAAGGTAGAGGGAGAGAGGGGCAGGCAGACAAGCAAAGGGAGGGAGAAAAGAGGGAACAGTGATGAGACATGGAAGGAAAAACTTACAAGAGGAGCTTTCAGACCAACCTCATTTAGAGCGTGAGAATCAGGCTGAGGGAATTTTTATTTTTGCTCATTTGGGGAGGTAAGAACATGCCAATCACACTGGGTGTGAAAGCAGTTGCCTCAGGCAGCTTCCAGGTGAACCCTGCAGCAGTTTGTTTGAAGCGAGCATGCCACTCTGATGTAACACCGGAAAACAGTCAGGGAGTTGCACATTAATGAAGCTGATTGGCCAGTACTGGTCCTAATGTCCCTGTGCATCTCTTAATTCTCTGGCATTGAAATTCACAACATAATCTGCTCTTGCGTCTTTAATGGCGTGAGTGATGGAAACATCCAATTAATGTGAGCTGAGCTAAACATGTTCACTGCTCGTATTCACTAACAATGACATGGATGATGAAATCATTTAAAAAATTTTTGCAAGTAAAGAGAGAGGGAAATAAACCTGTGATGTATGCTATACTTTCCAGGTTTCGTAGTTTTGCTAATTTAACACAGCAAGGTTGTGTTTCTCCAGAAATCTGGCACATTTGCTTAATTGCAGATGCAACTGATTTTGAGCTGGACTCGATCATTAACTGACTAATCAATCAGACATCACACAAAATGCGTGCAGAAGTTTCAAAGGTTTTAAGACTTAGGTGTGCCAGACAAAATCCATAATTTTAAAATTAAAGTTTGTCATTATCTAGCCAAAACAAAGTGTTCAAAAAGACAGATTCGATTCTTCTCAAAGACACCTGTTGGGCTCATTATACAAATGAAAAATATTTATACAAAGAGCGATATACGGAATAATGCAAAGAGGAAACAGAAAAAACAGAAGGCATTTGAAGAGCAATGTTTCATCAAATAAACAAACGGCATGTGCTACTGAAGCTGCACAGTTATAATCATAACTAAGACGGACACAACCTGACATTCTACCTGACATTTAGACTTGAAACTAGTGTAACAGACTAGTAATGCAAAACCCTGAGCAACTGTAAAATCTAAAGAAATCAAAAATAACTTCTGAGTTTTCCTCTAATAGCTGTTTCTTAGCAGGAAATGTAACATATTAGGAAATCTGAACACTCCCAGTTTTCTCATAGGTGCTCAAGGGAATATTTATTGGGTATGATGCAGAGATCTCTGTTCATGTAATGGATTTAGCATGACAGGCATCCAGAGATATGTGAGTGTGTTAAGCCTTTCAGAGCTTTATATACAAGTTAAAGGAATTTAAAATCAGATTGGAAGTCAGCGCAGTGTATCTGAACCAGAAGGTGTATAGTAAAGTATAGCAGCAACATATGACACATCTTGTCATCTATGAATTGACTTTGCCTTACGTAAGTCAGCAATTATGACATCATTTGGATTAACCTTTTAACATGCTAATACAAAAGCTGGTCTACAAAAACTCAGCATGTTACCCTGTTACAAAGCCATGTTGGAAAAAATATGAGATTTCTAAAAGCCAAACATCTAAAAGCTTGCTTCCTTTAGATCTGCTGCCACAAAGGCAAAAACAGATTTTGCTAATTTGACTTTTATCCTCTGAAGATTTTGAGCAGACAGGGAAACAAGAAGCCTAAGGTGTTGGAATCAGTAGGCGTGTCGGAAAATGTAGCTGTATGACACCGGGGAAAGTTCACAATGTGTGTTCTAATTACACTACTCAGCATGTACAATGAGAAAAGAAGCCAACCAAGACAGGTTCCCTCTGCAAAAAATCAAAAGACACGTCACAAATCTGACACTCATCATCACTTGATAGTTTATGTGCAGAAATAATTAAATCTGTGCTCAGAAAAAACAACCAAAGTCTTTGGGCTGTCAAAATCAAGGTTATTATACCTAACTAAAGACAAAGTAAAAACTAAAATTATGTGTAATAAAACAATAGCTAACTTAAATGGTATTATAAAACTAACTAAAACACAATATAAATAGTCTTTGTAAATTTGGCCAAACACAACAAGTATGAGTAGGCATCAATGGAGATGTTTACTGAGACTGGGATGACTGTATATCTTTGGACTGTGGGAGGAAGCTGAAGTACCCGGAGAGAACGTACGCAGACGTGGGGAGAACATGCAAACTCCAAACTAGAAAAGCCCTGGCCAGATGGTGGATTCGAACCCAGGACCTTCTTTGGACCTTGCTGTGAGGCAACAGTGCTAACCACCGTGCTTCCCCTACTACTACTATTAATAATTATTAGTATTATAATAACAATAACAACAACAACAAAACCCACTCTGAAAACTAACTGATATTAAAATGAAATAGTAAATAAGGAAGAAATACACATAAAATCTAGTAACTATGAAAACTTTTCTTTTAAATGTTGCAGTCTGAAAAAATTCTAAATAATAAATCTAAAAAATAAGCATTGTTGAAAGGAAAATAGCACTTCTGACTTATCATGCCTTTACAAACCTTTTTGCTGCTCTGTGCTAAATGCTGATTTATAGCTTAGACAGAAGATAGAAAAAAAAACTGTACTGGCTGTACTCTCTAAAATTTGTGCACGATTGCACAAGTCTTAATTTGACATTAAAAACAGATTAATAGATTAATGTGTCAAGTTTCATGCTTCAGGCTTAACTTTAAGCAAAACTTGGTGAGGCTGCAGGTAATAAATTGATCTCACATTTGCAGTAAATTTTGAAACTCACAACATGATGCATGCAGACAATTATTAACTTGAGCCCTGGTGTTGCTATAATAATATCTGGTTGCTACTCTCACCTCCTTGCAGAGTCCACTCAGTGACTTTGTGACTGTATGTGCCCCGGCCTGCTCCATTGTAGGCTGCCACCTCAATCTCATAGTTGGTCCAGATGATGAGGTCCTCCAGAAGCAAACTTGTTTGGTCTGGGTTTGTGATGTTTTTCATCTGACAATCAACTGGAAGCCCTGACAGACAGTACCTGAGAGCAGAGAAATTGAAGAATAGAGAGAGATAGAAAGACAGGGACCACACAGACAATTCAATTCAATTAAATTTTATTTATATAGCACCAAATCACAAAAACAGTTCAGGAGGGTTCAGGGTCACCTGATCCAGCCCTAACTATAACTTTATCAAAAAAGAAAGTTTTAAGCCTAATCTTAAAAGTAGAGAGGGTGTCTGTCTCCCGAATCCAAACTGGGAGCTGGTTCCACAGAAGAGGGTCCTGAAAGCTGAAGGCTCTGCCTCCCATTCTACTTTTAAATATCCTAAGAACCACAAGTAAGCCTGCAATCTGAAAGTGAAGTGCTCTATTGAGGTGATATGGTTCTATGAGGTCTTTAAGATAAGATGGGGCCTGACTATTTAAGACCTTGTATGTGAGGAGAAGGATTTTTAATTCGATTCTGGATTTAACAGGGAACCAATGAAGAGAATCTAATATGGGAGAAATATAGTCTCTTTTTCTAGTCCCTGTCAGAACTCTCACTCCAGCGTTCTGGATCAGATGAAGGTTTTTCAGAGAGCAGACAACACAATATACATATATAAGGATTTTACTGGCAGATTTTGTGTCCATAGCGAGGAATTGAAAGTAATAAAAAAAAAAAATCATGCACAACAGTTATAAAATGGTTACAAAAAGAGAGGTGACAACAGATGGATGGAGAAGAAGGTATTTAATTTGCACCAATTATTCTACAGACACAGTGAGCAAGAATGAAGCAAAATGGAAAGGCAGAAAAGGGGCTGACATAACAGTTATTATCGCATCCGAATGGTACATGGCCAGACAGGCACCTATCCTTGGAAAAAAAAAAAAAAAAGAAACAGGCAGGTTGTCATGGTCTTCTTACCTGATGATGTAGCCCTGGAGTGGACCATTTTGATGACTCTCTGGGGGTGGCTGCCATTGGATCATGATGGACTGATTTGTGCGGCCACTTGCGATGACTGTCTGAGGGGGGGCACTGGGAGGCTCTTCAGGGAGAGTTAGTCTGCAGTGGCAAGGAGAAAAGAAATAATAAAAGAGAGGTAAAAGCAGAGACAACGTGAAGCCGTGCATTAATTATCCTGGGTTTCTGCATGTTTCTATTCCATTTCATCATAGACATCAAAACATAATAAAGACTGCTTTTTGCGTTTTTTAGAACACCATAAAGGAAAGTTGGGTTAAGTGTTGCTGTGTCTTTGTCCAAAACATATTCTCTATAATACTGTCCGCAGAGGGACAGCTTGCTGTGGCATGAAAAAAGATCAAAGAGGCCTTGGTAAAAAATGGAGCAGCACAATGGAGAGACAGGGTGAGTGAGCGAAAGATATAAAAGAACAAGAAAGAGAGATCCAGGCAGACTTTTCCCTTAAGTCAATTTAAGATGACATCTTGATTTCTTCCCAGTGCACCGGAGCACTGCTCTGGAGGAGATAAAGCAGAGTGTTTAGGATCAAAGAGGTGTGCCAGAGAGATGCCTCAGAAAAGCCCTGCACTCACTGACGCTCAGTCACCCTCCTGTGGTGCATTCTTGTCTGGGCAGATTCACACTGGAATTCAGCTCCGTGAAAGAGTGTGTGGTGCAAAAGGTGCGCAATGGGTAGTGGTGGCTTTTAGTTTGAGGAGGGTCTTTCTGCAGTTGTAAAAAAAAAAAGCAAATGGGTTGTTTTGATGTGGACAAGGTCAGACAGTAGTGTGCATAGGTGAATAGTGATGAGCTAAGAATGTGTATGAGAGTACGCGCGGGTGGGCCTGCATGTTTATGACAGCTTCTTCTTGCTAGTCAAGAAAATTCACTTGAGATTTGAGTCTGTGTTGAGCTCTGCCACTTTCAAGCCTCTGTATTTTACTCATGAAGTATGGCAAAGGAAGTTAATAGGAGGGAGAGAGATGAAGCTGGGTCAGCGCACCCATCAAGTCTTCACAAAGCGCAATTTCAGCTCATTCACAGTTTTATCTTGAAAAGGCCCATCCTGAAGCCGGCTCATCTCTCCCTCACTCCCAAAGGAACGAAGACCAAAAAGTGGACTTACAGGAAATAATCACAGGATTTTCTATTGAACTGCCAAGATGAGGGGGAAGAACGGCTTGTTCCAGAACAGTAAAAGACATCAAAGTGCAATGCTTGTCTCATGGCCAGTGTACACATTAAGATACACAGTCTACAAGCAATATTTTTAATATTCAGCAGCTACATAACAGCTAAGTGCAGTACCCACCGGTCAGTCTCTTTGCTGAACTGGCCTCTGCCCACGTCATTTACGGCACACAGGCGGAACTGGTATGAGCGGGCTGGGATGAGGCCACCAACAGTAACCCCAGTAGACTCTGGCTCAATGTTGGCCAGCAGCACCGTCCACGGCGCATCTGAGATAGAGAAGACACACATAAAAATAAAGCTGTGAGCAGTAGCTAGAGAATGATGAATGACCTTGTGAGGGCATTAAGACTCTTGAGAAAAAAAAAAAAATCTCTCCATCACTTGCGAACTTAAATTTAAATTCATTGTTATTTCTGACTATCATTGCACACCACTGTTTCATTTTTCAGTAATAATATTGCAGCTACTGATAAAAAACAAATAATTTATTTTGCATACAGGCCCTCTAAATATCAAATTGCAATTCAATTATCCAAAACCCAGATCCCATCTGCATCCTCAGATTCATTTTCTGTATAATGACTTGTCATCTTCTCAGTTAGCCTGAGCTTCGATGAGAAATGGTTGAGTGATTTACTCTCAATGGGTGAAAACATTCCCACTTCTTTGATTTTATCAAGTGAAAGGAAGATAAGAGTATTGGACAGAAACACAATTTGGTTTCCCTGTTCATTTGTAAGGAAACACACAAGTGAGACAATTGAGTTATACAGATTGAGGAAGGTATGAGAGCATGCAACTGCCAATTTTAGACACATAATTGAAATGTAATAAAATAGGAGGGACTGCAAATTAGTGCTCCCTTTGAGAATAAAGTAGCAATATCATCTTTAAAATTACTAACAAAACTATTAAATTTGTGACTTTGTATTGGATGTGCATGGTTAAAGGTGATAGTGGTGCTCACTATTAAACTCACTATTTTCTGAGACCTCCAGGATGTAGCGGATAAGGGGGCTGTTGCCATCAAAGGCCTGGGCCCATGTTAGGTTGATGGCCCTCTTCTCTGTGGTACTCAGAACTGCTATTGGGTTTTCTGGAGCATGGGGTAACTGCCTGCATGTGCAAATGTGGGTGAGAGGAAACAAGTGATAAGAGAAATAGAATCAGACAAGAAGGCAGAAAATAACAGAACTGAACAGTTAGCGTGAGAGTGTGGCATTGTAAATATTAGAGGTGTTTGATGGATTAGAGAGGAGAGCAGTGATAAACCACAACAGTGGAGAAAACATCCATCCATCATGTCCTGGTTGCATGTAAAAAAGAGGAAAAAAAAACTAAAAACTAAAAACAGCACGATAAGATGGGGAAGACATTAGGTAAATATGCAAACCTGACTCGGAGGTGGGCACTGCGAGAGTCATTACCACCCACTGAGGTCACCCTGCAGGTGTATGTTCCAATGTCACCCGACCACGTCTGGGAGATGTGGAGGGTCCCATCAGGATCCAGACGCAAACGGGGGGATGTGTTCACGTCAATCACGGTGCCGCTCTTCTCCCACACATGTCTGAAAGCACGTACATGAAAATCTAACTGTGTTACACTCATAAATGTCAGAGCCCACACAAAAACAGACACACACATACACAAACTTTAACACTTTACAGAGCAAAGTGACTGTAAATTTGTTTGCCTTGTGTAAGTTCATACACCAAACACAGAAGGTGCTAACAACAATGAAAAGTGCTGTAAAGCTGGTAGCAAAGTGTTTGAATCAGAAAAATCTCTCTCTCTGTCACACATGCAGCGCAGAACTTATTCTCCACGGATTCCACTCCGTTATTTAACCCACCCACACATATGGACACCTCCCATTACATGCACACATGCATGCAGGCATGCAAATATTAGGAGCTCCGGTGATTAATAGCGACTATTCGGGCTCTCCAGCTAATCTCCTCTGTGTTGCGTTTAATTAAAGGCGCTGTCTGAAGTTATTACTCTGTTTACATATTCATCTGTTTACCCTGCAATCTGATCAATGTTGTAGGCCCACAGGTGACAGGCACTCTAATCACTGGGCTCCATAGACATCATTTCACTCCCTCTGAGACAGATGCCTGTACACACTCTGTCATGCTCAAGACTGTCTAAAGAATAAGGGAAGGCAATGGACTAATTCCTAAATCTGACTCCAAGCGTTTCAGATGCTTCCCATAGGAAGTCTTCTAAGGGTGGATAAACACTATGAGATCTCTTGCAGATTTCATAAACTAATTAAGTACAAGACTGATGCCCAAGCTTGTTTGCAAGGCTGGGAGTGATTAAAAAATATGGGATGGCCTTGGCTCAGGTAGTAGAACAGGTTGTCTAGAGTTCCCATTGTTGATATAATCTGTGGCAACTCTATGTGCCAAAGTGTCTTTGGGCAAGACACTAAAATCCAAGGTGCTCTCAATGGCAGGTGAGCAAGCACCTTACTGGTGTGTAAGAATGAGAAAGTAAATTGCTTTTTTAAAAGGTGCTATGTAATTGTAGAATATTTACTTACATAAAGAGCATGTAGGGTAAGACCGAAAAGGAAAGGGAGAATATTCCAACAGATTACCTTACAGTGACACTGGGATCATGGGTTACACCACAGGTCATAACAGCCTTGGTCCCTTTGATGACACTCTGGTCTTGTGGCGGTTTAGTGATGCGGGTACGTGCTGTGAAAATGCCCAGAGGCTGTTATTCAGAGACTGTTTGATCAGTGAACTGAACAGAGATTACAGGAATTGGTCTCATCTTTCACTCAATGTCTCTCTGAAACAGTATAAATCATATTCTATTTTCAATTGGTAAAGTATTTTGCAAGGCTTCAAAGACTGGTAATGTGAATTTATTCACAGAAAATGAGTTCATGTTTAAGTCAGAATATCTTGACAATGACCCCTAGGAAAAAAAAAAAAAAGCATGTACTGCTTCTACAACTTAACATGTCATTTATTTAATAATAATTAAAAAAAAAGAAAATTTTCCTCTTTATTTTTTCCTAGGGGTCATTGGTCTAGCGTAGGTCTCATATTTTTCAGCATGTTACACAAGTGTTAAACACAGTAGAAAATGAAGAAATAGAGATTTAAAGAGATTAAGCATAATTAGCACATGTGGTTGGTTTAGATCACCTGGTCTTGTGTCGTGTTCCAATAAAATTCTATTCTATTCTATTCTACAGAGTGTGTCCAGTTGGTGTTATGCTTACCCCAGACCAACAAGTCAGCTGAAGCCTCGTCAATGCCCCTCGAGTTACTGGCCATGCAGGTGTATGTTCCAGCATCAGACAAATGGGAGGGGCTGATTAGTAAGCTGCCTGATTCCAGCAGGGTGAACCTGGGCAGCTGGACCGATCCACTGGCCAAGACACGTTCACCTGCAGGGAAGGGTGGAAGTGATCGATGATATGGGAGAAAGGACAAGGGAAAAAAGGGGGTGTGGGGAAAGAACAAGAGAGATTAGAGTATTGGAGAAATGTCAGGGAAAACAAACAGAAGGGAAAGCAGCACAGCAACAGTAAAGAAATACAGCTTGTTTGGAGAAAATATATATTCTGCATCTTTTTTATAGCTCTTGTCTAACTGACAAGTCAAAATGCAGCATAATAATCTCCCCAATACCTCATGCTGTTAGCCCACGCACCTTTCTGCCAGGTGATGGCTGGCCGTGGGGCTCCTGAGGTTTCACAATGTAAGATGACTGACATGCCGTCAATCACTGCACTGTCAGAGGGGCCAGCGGTTATGTTAGGAGCAATACCTGGGTGGGGAGGGGTCAGCCACATGACACAAACACGCGTGCACACACACACACACACACACACACACACACACACACACGGAGAAAAACACTTACATTCAAGCAAAATCAGGTAAGACAGAGGTGATAATGAGAGACATAAACAGCTTTCTCCCTAATAAAGCAGGCAGCAGCTGAGAGCTTAATGGACTTGACAAAAGGGGCAGCTGTCAGGTCTCATTCTCAGGGACAGCTCTGAGAATCTGACAAGGCGCCTCCATCTCTCTGCTTCTCCTGCTCATTCTCTGATTCAAAAATAGGCAATAATTGCCCGAGCATCCAAGGTTGACAAATCTGTCACTGCAAAGAGATATATAGATAGATGGGCGTAGAAGGGAAGACAGAGAGAGGGACAAAAGAGGGTTAGAAAAGAGAACAGAGGAAGGAAGAAGCTGATACTGAAAGACAAGCAGAATGAAGCAGCGGACATGTGGATAACTTTAAAAAGAATTTCAAGGGGGACATACTAGTAACAGCAAGGTAGGTGTTCGTCTGGATCTCTCCTGCTAGATTGCGAGCAAAGCACTGAAACATCCCTGTGTCATCTGGCAGAAGACCATTGATCTGTAGACTGCCTCCTACCAACACCCTGTACCTGGGGATCTTCACCGGGCTGATGGGCACTGCATCTTTATACCACACTATCTCTGGCTGTGGTGTGCCTACAGAGGGAGGAGAGGATTTATTTATTTTTTTGTCTCTGGTCACTGTGACCCTGTAGCCCTGTTTTATTTTTTTTTTATTTTTCTGTTTTTTTGGGGGGTTTTTTTGTAGTCCTTCACACATGCAGGAGCATAGAGGAAAACAAACACCACAAACCTCGAGCCTGACAGGGGATATCCACTACCTTCTCCATTTCTGCGCTGATGTGACTTGGCGGCTCTTTTACAAACAGAGGATATTCTGTTTTGAAGAAGAAAAGTGATTACTCACTAATAGCCTTTAAAAACAACTCCAAAAATAATCTGAGCATTTGTATGACTCTATATAACAATAATAGCATTATTACTGAAATATAAACTTTTAATGCAGTCTCTAAAAAGTGTCTCAGCTTGAAGATTAGCACTGCAACAGCCAATATTTTGATCATTTAGGCTAAGCTGCTTTGTGTAGGGTCAAAATGTATGTTGTTGGGTTATTTACCAAGAACATGCAGATAGGCTCCGGCAGTGATGGAGGGGACACTGCTACTGCGAAGTGACGCCTCACACTCATAGTAGCCACTATCGCTAACTGCAGGCAAGCTGATCACCAATCTACGGCCAAAATCCCGAATACCTGTATTGACCACTGCCCCATCTTTCCTCCAAGTGATACTCATTTTGACAAGGGGCCTGAAAAAGAAAAAGATGAAAAGGAGAAAAAAGAGAGCGAGAGACCGAGAGTGTGGTTTTTAATATAGATTTATATTCTGTTTCAAGGTTACAGAGCACTAGGGGAGCAATGGGATACATCTGTCATTCTGATTAAGTCTTTGAATTTGAGATAATAGTCAGAATTCAGAACTGGGATTGTGCAAGATTGGAAGAACAGAGTGAAGCCTTGAATCAAAGGGAAGAACGGAGGAGAGGTACAAAATGAGAGATGTGCAAAACACTTTTTATTATGTTCAAACAAAAGATTCCAAGATTCATTTAAATCACAAAATATCAGATGCGGGGGTGAGAGAAGATGGTGGTGTTTTGATAATGTGTGAATGTCTGACTGTGTGTATCTGCAGCCTCGATAGCTACATGTCTCTTTGCGAACATTTACCTTGCATTGGCAACACACTCCATGATAGCTTCGTTTCTCCCGACTGTTACACTGGTGTTCTTTGGGGGGACGATGATGGAGGGGGCAATGGGGTCTGCGGGTCCTCCCACATCTATCACACACACAGAAACGCACAAAAGTGAAAGAAATCTTTAAATTGCATGCCAGTCTCAGATTAAGCCTGTGCCTCTGCCTGATATAGCCAACTGAGCATGACTAGATCCTTACACAGAGACTGACAATTTGTCACCATCACAAGCAGGTAGCCAGCATGCTATCACCCAACTATTAACACCCCTGTCTTTACTTTAGATCCTCTTTCTAGTGCACACTGCATTTACTGAGCATGGTGTTAGCCCAGGTGTTAAGAAGCCATTATGTAACATAATTGAGACAAACACAAAAGGCGATTAAATGCGGCACCATCACTCACGGGTTTCACAGAGCCTCCAGCCAACCATCGATTCACTGCCCTCAATCAGTGATCTCTCTCTGAATCTGATCTCATTTTCCCCCCACCTCCCCGGAGTACGGGTATGGGCCTGTGAACTTGTATATGTCTGAGTGATTGGACATTTACAGTGTGTTGTATGTGTGCATTGTGTTGATGTTTGTTTCCGGATGCCCATGTGAGACCATTTTCAGGGCTACCTCAGGTTAATAAGGGCTCTAATTAAGTTTTTATTATTGTTGTTGTTATATTGCAACACCTAATTGTGAAGCTCAACCTTTCCTGGCTCATTCCTGTAGAATCTCCACAGTATTGTAGCAGTGCTTCCTCTAAAAACACTGTCTAAAAATAGACCTCCTGTGGGTTATTACTGCTCTTTGGCTCTACTCCCCATTTGATTACTGCATACAAGTCTCCAGCTCATCAGTCAAATACATAAAATGAATAACTAAAAAGAAATATATATTTTTAATAAATTAACACACAAAGTATTTCTTAATCTTCTTTTTACATAAATTCTTCTTCATGCAAACAAATTAATACCAGCGTTCAGAGAAGTTTGGCTGATCTAGATATCATTAACTACATTAAGCTGTGCACTTTCCAGAACATAACATGGAAGGAAAAGACAAACAAAATAAAATTAACATGCTGCTGACATTTCTTCAGAATGAATTTAACAATTAAAAAAACATTTAAATTAACTCCAAATAATTCCCAAATACCCAAAGATTTTCTCCATGGCAGCACAAATTATATATATTAAAAAATGAATAAAGTGAAAGCAAAAATCATTGAAAAAAAAATGTGTATTAAATTCACCATCTCTGAAATTTGGTGAGAGATGGAGATGAGCAGTTAAAAGTTTTACTTATTTGAACCTCGTTCAAAAACACGTATATATTTCTAGGCAACAAACTATCTATTGATTAACTGGTAAATACATAGATTTTGTAGTACTGCAGCTGTCTGAAGGCTTAGAATTATTAATTAAATCCTTTCATCAGTGTGATGCAAGTATCATGTTGAGTGTATTGTTGACATTATTAACAATCAGCATAATGAAGACCAATCAATCCATGCATAATAGCTGCTTTTTAGTCCCTAGAAGGTTAAAAAAATAAATGAAAAGGAAAGAATTAAATGTGGTACAATGATTTGCCTTAGTCCAAGATCTTGGTGAGGAAAAAAGTCACTTGGTTCTGCAGTTACTGGCTATACTTCTGTGAGATTACAGAATTTGGCAGATCTGTGTAAATTTTGTGCCTAATTAACAAGCAAGACTTTGTGTAAGGTTTGATTGGCGTAGGTTTCAGTCGAGAAGTAAGTGTGAAGAGAAAATGAGAAGAAGAAAGAAACTGATGGGAAAGAGTCATTCAAACAGCATTAATATTAATCTTCTACAAAGAAGACTTAGAGCTGAAAATCGCCAAGATCACATGTAATTTATGAATGATTTATTAATTAGAACTCTTGACAGAGTTATGTTGAAGCTGCTGAAAATGTGATGATTGGCATGTTGTGTGAAGTACTCCCCTTTATACAGAGTGGCTATTAACACTTTAATTTCTATTTGAGTTTTACAAAATGTTTTACAAATCTGTGTAAACACACAGATTGAACAATTTTGTTTAATTAAGTGAAATGCCCACATATTTGGCTGAAATTGTAGCCTGTGTTTGCCAACAACACAGCAAAAAGTGGGATTCCATTTGACTTATCAAAGAACTCATTTAATTTTCCAATAGACATGACTGGTTCCTCAGCAGACAGTAATTAATGCATTGCAGTTCATAAACTCCCAGTGTTGAGGATACCTCAAGTGTGTAATGCAAAAACTGATGTGGTGACTTGCATAGCAAATTCTCACTACTAAAGTTACCATGTTGTTTACATCTGTCTGTATCTAAAAACAACTGTAGACCCAAGTCAACTACGGAGCATTTCACAATCTAAAGAATATTAAAAAGGATGTCTGAATGTCTGCATGCATGGAGCTTTATCCAACGCTATTTTGCATTTAACTATTACACTCAGCTCTGTCTCATTTGTATGCTCCCTTAGGAATGTGGTTCTCCCTCTACTGCATATTTTTTTTGTCTTTTATCCAGAGAATTGCTACAATGAACAAATGCAGTTGTAAAAATAAATAAATAAACTTATCGGCTTTCAGATGCAAACTACAACGGTGTTATCTGCAAGGTCAGACTGGGTGATATCCAGTGATATCTGATCCCCAGGGATTGCTGTATCATGCGTGTTGAGCACTGAATTACAAATGCTGCATTAAAGATATGATGAGCAGATGCTGGAGCGAGAAGGAAGCTGTCATTAAAAGTGTGCAGAACAAACAGTTTTTAATTCTTTATATCATAGTTAATATCCCAGCACCAATGACAACTTTTATCACGGTTCCTATTATAATGTGGAAATATTGTCCAGATAGCTAGAAAAACACATTGAGTGACTCCTTTAATTGGCTCGTCGAGAGAAGCAGAGAAAGACTGATTTTGCTTTAGATGAAAGTAAGTAAGAGGCGGGAGCATTTGTGTGACTTTGTTTAGATAAAAAACGGTAACAGTAGGTGGGAGGATAAGGAAGTGTCAGGTTCAGCTAAACTACATAATGATTTGACTTGCAACTATGCTTCCGCCACCAATGCCAAACTTTATTTGTTGTGCACATGTGCGTTTTATAAGAGAGGCCGACCTTCTACTTTGATTTGTGTGTTTATGTAGGCATGTGTATGCTTAATCATTCCCTGTTTGCTCAGCGTCATTTTCATGAATCCATTTTTTGTGAGGAGCATTTAAAGGGGTACTTTATGAGCCTGTACACCCTGTCCTTCAGAGAGGTGCTGCTGGAGTTCTACCTAAAACAAAACATATGACTGTAATTCACTGTTGAAGCCAGAGGTTGGAGGAGGCCTTGCAGAAGAACAGGACAAGAATCCGTTGTGCTGCAGTTAATGGGTATGATTATGTATTTTAGACAGAGATCGAGAAATAAAGAAAGGGCCTGCCAGTAGAGGGCACTATCTCTGTTTCTACTGTGTTTGACTGAAAAACCTGTTGTGCAGCCGCTGTGCTAAATAAAAATGTGTATCCAAGTGTTGAGCCAAGAGGAAATAAACAATTTTGAAAAACTAAATTTTCATCTGCAACAACCTGTTAATGCAGTCGACTGATGACACAAACAATCTGCTGTGTCTTTCACTGTGTGGGCGAAGAAGTCTGTTTCCTAAATGTGTGTTTATGCATGTACACATGTATGTGCATGTGTGAGTACTTACTCTCCACTGTGAGAATGATGGGCTGACTGGTTTTGTTCTCCCCATTTTTATCATTAACTGCCTGAGCATAATAACGTCCTGCGTCAGGGGCCACAGTGGACAGGATGACGAGCGTGTTGTCCAGGGTGATGGCACTGAGTATCCATGCAAATAAAAACATTAGTTTTAAGGACACCACATTAGTGAATAATAATTCCTGCAACAATCACCCTAGTCTCAAAGACACAAACTACCTTTAGGTAGTATGCAGCTGAACCAAATTGAGGCCACCAATTTGGCTTCTAATTAAAAGGTGCTATAAGTCGTCAGTAAGACTAGAAATTTCCTGTCCATTTCATTCCAGTCAACTGCTGTACACTGCAAAATCTGTTCTCAAACAAGCTCCAAATCATACATACACACACACATAAACACATTAACAAGCACACAGAAACACTCAAATCATTAAACCAGTGAGTAGTTGTTTCACACAGTCAATAAATCTGAAGGGTAAACTGACACACATACACATACATATCAAATAAATTACATCTGAAAAGAAGCACACAACAACAATTTTATGAGCACTTCTATCTACAATATACCACAGTGTATTTAGGAAATAACTCAGAATATGCCTTGCTTTTTATAATGTACTTAATATATAAAGTACTTCATTAAAGGGTTCACTGTCATTTTAATTGTTATAGATCCCTGAGGGTTGCTACAGAAACATACTGTAGGCCAGTCTTGAGTTGGAAGCAGTTGCTCGGCTGGCTATTGGCGCCGTTGGCTAGTTCTCTTAATAGTTTAAGAGAAATTAACTGGTTGTACGACAGCTTGGTGCAACTAATAAACTTGTTTGAGGTATATCTGAGACACAGTCAGGGTCCATCTTTTTGCAACCCTTCCCAGTTGATAGAGATTTTAAAAAAAGTTAAAAAGGGTAAGTAGGTAAAGCTTAGCAACAGAGCCCAATCGATATAGGATTTTTAAGACTGATACCGATACCGATATTTGGTGATTTTTTTTTTCTTTCAAACACATGAAACATAAACAGATTTCCTTAACATTTGTTAGTTATACCATCTGTCCTTAGCAAGGACCCATAAATAACCACACATAGTACTTATTCATTACTCCGTACTAAGATAATATGACGATATAAAATTTTTATTTATTGGTTGTTATAAATGTTGAAACTGATATATGGGCAAATATCTAATATTGGCTTTACTTTGCAATAAATATAGCAACCACGTGACAGTTTTTTTATGCACTTAAAATTTATTTGTCCCACAGTATAATTGTATAATTTCACAAGACTTTCTATAACTTGTTTTTTCTTACTTTTATCGCTCTTTTATATATATATATATATATATATATATAGTCAAATTCCTTGTTTGTGTGCACAAACCTGGCCAAATAAAGAAGATTCTGATTCTGAGTAATTGCATCTGAAATAATTATGACAATCTACAGAAAACACACAAAAAAAACCCAGGAATGTGTAAAAAGTGCAGCTTTTAAAGTCCTTGGCAATCTTTTTTGTCACTGCTGTGGACTAGCAGCCTCTTGAATGACTAAATGTAGGTTAGGCTGATGGTCTTGTGAAAATGAGAGCTGACGCCAAGCATGGGGCCAGATTAGGCTCATTGTATCTGCCAGCATCCACCTGATCGGTGCAGGATAAACAGACAGACTCCTGGACAATTAGGAGCTGAGGCTCTCACAGACTCAACAGACACTTAAAGAAATGCACAAACATTGATACACACACACACCTGTGAATATCAATGTGGCCTGACACAAAGCGAGCAAACAAGCAGTAAATGTAGAGTATCCTGTCAGTGACTCTCATTGTCATGGTGCAAAGTTTCACTGCTTCGCTTCTAATAAGAGCCAGCTCTAAACAACATGGTAACTAGCTCTGGGATTGTTTGAACATTCATGGAAGGGACTGAGATTTTTCTTACAATATCCCCCAGTGCTTCTACTCCAACTTTTACAGCTAGACTCAGAGAATACTTTCACCAATATGTTCTTCAAGCAACAACATGCAACCCAGGGTAAGTCTTCACGTCAACTACGACATGATGGAACAAGCTGCTGAATAATAGATAAGGGAGTGGTTTTGTGAAATTATGGACTGCTTATGTCTTTTGTCTGGATAACAAAAATTAATCTCAGGTGGTTACCTTCACAGTTTAACTGCAGAAATATTGGATATTCGAACATGCAGGATTCCAACAAAAAACAAAACAAAGAAAAAACAAATAAAAAGCTACTACACACAGACTTTCACTTGGAATATGGCACATTCACACAGTCCCATGAAAAAGTATTTGCCCCCTTACTGATTTCTTTGTTTTTGCATATTTGTCACACTTACATGTTTCAGATCATCAAACTAATTTTAATATTAGACAAAGATAACCAGAGTAAATACAAAATGCAGCTTTTAAATGACGATTTTATTTTTTTAAGGAAAAAAGCTCCAAACATACCTGGCCCTCTATAAAAAAGTAATTGCCCTCCTTGTAATAACTGGTTGTGCCACTTGTTGTGGCAGCAAGAACTGCAATCAAGCTTTTGCAATGAGTCTTTCAGATCGCTTTGGAGGAATGTTGGCCCACTCTTCTTTGCAGAATTGTTTTAATTCAGCTACATTGGAGGGTTTTCAAGCATGAACTGCCTGTGTAAGGTCATACCAAAGCGTCTCAATCTGATTTAAGTCTGGACTTTGACTAGGCCACTCCAAAACCTTCCATTTGTTTTGTTTAAAACATACAGAGGTGGATTTGCTGGTGTGTTTCGGATCATTGTCCTGCTGCATAAACCTAGTGCTCTTGAGCTTCAGGGCATGAACTGATAGTCCAGGTCCCAAAGAAGCAAAGCAGCCCCAGACTATCACACTACCACCCCCATGTTTGACTGGTATGATGTTCTTTCTATGAAATGCTGTGTTAGTTTGATACCAGATGTAACGGGACTCAAACCTTCCAAAAGTTCAGCTTTTGTCTTGTCAGTCCACAGAATATTTTCCCAAAAGTCTTGGGGATCATCAAGATGTTTTTTGGCAAATGTGAGACGAGCCTTTGTGTTCTTTTTGGTCAGCAGTGGTTTTCTACTTGGAACTCTCCCATGGATGCCGTTTTTGCCCAGTCTCCATTTTATTGTTGAATCATGAACTCTGACCTTAACTGAGACAAGTGAGGCCTGCAGCTTTTTAGATGTTGTTCTGGGTTCTTTTGTGACCTCCTGGATGAGTTGTTGATGAGCTCTTGGAGTAATTTTGGTAGGCCGGCCGCTCCTGGGAAGGTTCACCACTGTTGCAAGTTTTCTCCATTTGTGGATAATGGCTCTCACCGTGGTTTGATGGAGTCCCAAAGGCTTAGAAATGGCTTTGTAACCCTTTCCAGACAGATGGATGTCAGCGATTTTGTTTCTCATCTGTTTCTTTAGTGTGTGACATTATGTGCTGCTTTTTGTAATTCTTTAACCTACTTCACTTTGTCATACAGGTTCTATTTAAGTGATTTGTTGGTTCAGCAGGTCAGGCAGTAATCAGGCCTGAGTGTGGCTAGTGAAACTGAACTCAGCTTTCCAAAAACTGTGGTGCATCACAGTTAATTCATGATTTAACAAGAGGGGGCAATTACTTTTTCACACAGGGCTGAGTAAACACAAAAATTGCATTTTGTATTTACTCAGGTTGTCTTTGTCTAATATTAAAATCTGTTTGATGATCTGAAATAGGTAAATGGGACAAATATGCCAAAAACAAAAAAATCAGAAAGGGGGCAAATAGTCTTTCACAGGACTGCATATTGGCGCCCACTCTGCAAGATATGCACACATATAATCATATACCCTTCCAGACAGAAATCTAACCAGGGGTGACTGCTGTCAGTCAAACGTATCATCAATTGAGGCCTTTTGTCCAATTTTGTCTAATTGGTTCCTCTGCTGCCTGCTCTGTCTCTACCCTTCAATCATTCTGCCTGCAAAGTCAATAGGGCCAATATAATAACCCGCTTTATCACTGAGAGGGGATTCAATGAACACAAGGCCTGCGCCAACATTCGTTCATCAACTATTCTACTCAACTTCACTCGTGGTGTGTGGGGGGGATTGGAAAAAAATCTGTGAGCAGTATTGAACCTCTTAGATTCTCTGAAGTGAAAGATATTCTACTTCAACAGCTCTGCATTCATCAACAGCTCATATATGAGAAAACTTGCTGAGACAGGCACAGAAACACACAAGTAGCATGCATAAATGCTTTGTCTAAACGAAAGAAATCAAGCTGGGGTGACCACAGACTTACATACGACTGCTGGAGGGAATCTTACGCCCATCTCTGAACCAGGTAATCTGGGGCCTGGGGAAACTGTGTATACGTGGTGCACGGATTAAAGCACCCTCACCCTGGGACACAGTTTGAGACCTCTCACCCTCCACAAAACCACCCATATCTAGGAGATGTAAAAAGTAAGTTAAAAAGAGGAAGACACAAAAAAGATACTGGAAGAGAAAATGCTGGAAACGCATGCCAACAGAAAAGGATGGAAATAAACAATTGCCATTATTAGCATTAATGTTATGTACCTTTTTCAAAAGCTAAGCGCCTTAAATCAAAGTGACTCATTCACATAGTGTGCATGACTAGCCTTTCACAAAAAACAGTGTCTTGCCCTTAATCTGGCAGAATGGGGGATGCGTGGAAAGATTCCTGTACTTACAGGCAACCTGCACTTCAGTGCTGCACTGCATTATAGCACCAACTCGGTTTCTCACAATGCAGCGGTAATGGCCAGCATGCGATCGGTCCAGCGAGGGGATCAGGTACCTAATGGGCACAAGCAACACAACTGCAATTAGTCATCATCAGCATGACAGACAGCAACATTTGTCATCTTGCTGCTATTATCACCCACGCTCAAGATGCTAAATTAATTGACATGTTTCAGTGGGCACCTGAAACGGTGCTTTAATGACATTCCTTTTTGCAATGAGACATGAATGTTCTAAAAAAGGAATATAACAGAACATCTTTGAAGTATTATTTTCTGCTGATGTAATCCTGGACAGTGGATAGTAAACCAAAGAAGGAATAATGAAATTTTAATGCAGAGATAGCTCAGGTCCTGACTGGCAGGACTCACAAAACTCGTTTCCTCCAGACTTCCTTCAGTCAGATAAATTAAATCATACAAGCACCCATCAAATCATACGAGCACCAATCACATGCTCTGGCCATCCACAGCTCCGTCTTTCCCCTGATGTGCATTCATGTTAAATGGTGCATGTGAAATACTAGCAAGATAACCTAAGAGCTTACTCCCCGTTAACTGGTTTGCTACAGCCACTTAGGAGTGTAGTTTCCACCCCGGCCATGTTCCCCCTGCACTGCAATTCGGGGGGTAGGGGGGTGGGGGGTCTGATTAAATGGATTCCAGTTCTCCTCTTTGATCAGGGCTGGTGAAGAATAACAAGCAGAGGGCTGGCCTGCAAGGCAGACCCAAAGACTAAGCCACGTGAGAGCGCAGCCAAATGCTTAGGAAAGACAGGGAGAGAAGAAAAAGATGAAGGGGAGAGAGAGGATGTGTGAAAGAAGGTAGGTATAACAGACAGGGAAGGGATGGTGGGTGTGTGTGTTGGGGGACAGCGATAACAATCAGACACTACCACCTTTGCGTGTCTGTCCATGTCTAAGGTTCTAGTCTGACTGTGAGTGGAGTCTAGGAAACTGTGCTAAAATTGGATTGAAAGTGACTTTCACTGTGGAATGCATCTGTCACCTGCGAACACACATGCAGGCATAATGCAACACAAGCATACTGTATATGTGCAAGTGGGCGCACACACACACACACACACACACACACACACACACACAAAGGACTTGTTAGTGCAGGCTGAAGGTTTCTTTCACCAGACTTTGAGTTGTTCCAGTAATTCAGCATTGTGTTTAGATGCTGAAATATGTAACACGAAGTGTCCAGAAGAACTCCAAAATAAGTGAAACAGCATATTACAGCTCACAGAACAAAATGGCCCATCCACATCATATACTGTAAGCTGATAAAAAATTTGCATTGTCTGATTTTATTACACCAGTGATAGTTTCAGCAAACCACAAGAGGGAAGAGTAAAGAATACTTATCTGCTCACACCATCTCTGAATGCTGAATACAGTGTGAGATACAAATCGGAATAAATTTGATAATCCCTTGAACACAAGATGCTGTTTCAAGGGAGATATGCAGCCAAATCAGTCCTGAATAAATCCATAGAAATGAGTCTGGAATATGAATAAAAATGAGCAATTGTGCTATTAGTTACAATTAAATGCCTCTAAAATGTCCTCATGTAGTAAGATAATTAGAGTTAAGAAAGGGGGAAAAAAAGAACAATCTCTGGCAAGCAAGGTTGCATTCCTCACCTGTATTCCAAGGAGAAACGTGTAAGCTCAGTACCATTGTAGATCCACTTGAATTCCAGGGGCCAGCTGCCCTCAGCCATGCAAGTAAGAACTAGGCGATTTCCCTCCAGGTGAACCTGGGTCTGAGGAGGCTCCATCTTAAAATAAGGTGGGACATCATCTACTAGAAAAAGAAAGAGGAGAAGAAGAAGAAAAACTGAGTCATATAAAAACATAAAGGAAAGATGAGTAAAAAGAAAGAACAAAAGAAAGAAAGTGAAGCAGTGAGTGAGGGTAGTAAAAATGGCAGTGATTCAGTGATTCAGTAACCTCTGTGAGGAGACACAACACAATTTGAGCAATTCACAGAAAAAAGAGGACTCAAACAAGCTATTTCCATTTTTCTTCTGCACTGATTGGGAACTTGAAGGTCAACAGAAAAGCTTGCCAAAAAGCACACGGAATAAGTTGTTACTGCGAAAGCAGCTTACTCCTTTATTTCAAATTGAAATGTGCTGGCATAGAGGTAGAAGAACAATTTGTGCAGCAGAAGAAGTGTAAATGAACACTTCCATACCTCTACATCAGTAAAAGAGAATGGGGAGGGAGACAAGCAAGAAGAGCGAGATGGAGGGAAGGGGGAAGAAGGAATAGGCCAAAAGCAGATGGAGAAAAATACTGCAAAAAAAGCAAGTTTGAGGTGGAGAGAGTGAGAAATTAGGAAGCAGCGGGGGGTAGGGGTGATAGAGGCTGCTTTAGAAACACAAAGTTTCCCCATCTTAAAATCCTTTCTCTGACAGGATGAGTTATACTCTGTGCCTCCCTTCATTTATCTTTATAGTTCCCTAATGCAGCCAGATTATACAGGCCCCATCCGCAACACTGCACACAGCCAGCACAGCCACGAAAAGACTCTAAGGTGATATGCAAGGTCCAGGACTGAGCTTGGAGACAAAGTGCTTTCATTTGAGCTGATGAAAAAGGCATGATCAGACCTATTGATCTGTCTGCCTCACGAGCCATGGGCGACACTGAGCTGATTGTGCCAGTGTTTGTGGCGGGCTAATTAAAGTCTGTATTAATAGCTGCAGTATGCCGCTGTGGCCTGGAGCATGCCTGGTTCTATGTCTAGTAGCTGACTCACACTCATGGCTGATTACTGGAGCCACCCTTGCTCTCCACACCCATATGCAAGTTCACACCCAAGATTTATGGCGGTAAATGCAGAGGATGGTGTGGCGGAACTGGGTGAACGTGAGGGCAGCCTTTGCTGGACAGGGCAGGGGATACAGCAAATTGGACCTGATTGAAACGGAAAATAAAAGAATGACTATGCACCTTGTGTTTCACATCGGCAATCATGCTTGCAGTGTACACACCACAAAAATATATAGCAAAACACACATATACACCCCATCCCACACTACACATAGCTGCAGCTTACTCCACTTTCTATCACAAGAAAAAAACTGAACTTACATTTTTTTTTTGATTTGGTAAAACTACCTGGAAATCTGTTCTTTCTACCACCCTTGCATGAACTTTTCAAAAACAAACACTGTCAAACCCAATAGCCACTTGAAACTGATCTTTGTCTGAGCCCAAATGGAGAAGCCATCCCCATTTTTCCCCAGACACTAGCTGCTGAGTGGTGGCTTTGCTATAATTCTATCCTCTAGTAAATGCATTTGTACTTGACACAGACACACACACATACACACACACACAAATCCCAAAACATACACTTATGGCTAAATAAACACACACCCAACCACTTCCAGCTGGTTTGGGGTTTTGGTGGCTATGTGCACTTAGCGGCACGGCTCCATCAACAGGCCACCATTAGAGACCTGCACATGCAAAACCTAAACTCACACATCGATCATCTGGGGCAATACATAATACCAACTTACTGATGTGAAATTGTGGACTGCGGAATTGAAGGCCCTGTAATCACTACCACAGTTACCTATTTTAGCACCATTCATGCATTAATGTTTTTTTTTCTGCCTCATATGACACATTCACATGAGCTCTGATAATGACTCCCCGACCACTGGTTATCTGTGGCACTTGTGACCAATTTCACATAGAGCGAAGTATATATTTTCAGGACCAATGCCAGCATGAGGAGGAGATAAGTCTTGCATGACATAAGTGTGCAGAATTTCTGCTGTGTACCCCAAGAAATGATTGCTATCCACACAACATCCAGCTGAAGTGATCTTCTTTTTGAGACTGTAAGAACTTAAATGACCTGTGACTGTCAACAGTTCTAAATGCTGACAGAAGACAAGGTCAGCTCCTCCGCAGACTGGCCTCTGGGATCTAATGAGTTTCCAGTGGAGAACCTCTCGTCTGACGCGGATTCCTCTTTCCCTCACTGTGCTTTCTGATCTTCACAGTGAAACGCTGAGGACACACACTGCTGATCCATGTTGGTGTCAGTGGGAGGCACTGCATGTGTGGTGTCAATGGCAGGATTACCTTTTCAAGTGTGTTTTTGTTTCTTTGTGTGTGTGTGTCAGCCATGGCAGAAAAATACACAAACTGTGAATACACGCACTGTCCATGCATATGTCAAGTTAGGAATGTCTGTCTTTTTTTGCATGTGAAATTTGACATGCATGCTCCTGCAGTAGCAGAAGGTTCTGTTAATACAGAGTGTGTACAGTAGAGCAAGCAGAATACCAGGACTCACTGACAAGGACTCACTGGCTGTGACATATCAGCCCAATCTCTTGCTCATCATCAGTCTAAAGGACTTCATCTTGCCCAACAATAAATACTAAAAAGAATAATTACCAGTGAGTGCTTGTTTTCTGTTTGTTTTTACATTTATCAAGACCAAGCACCCAATAGAGTTTTAAGACTTTGAGTTCAGCGCACCGCTGCTGTGTATTATATCTTACTCTACTCTGATGTCATAGGTCACATTATCCAAAGTTTTTCTAAGGGGTCATCTTTTTTTAGACCACTGTAACCTCATGGAGCAAATACTACTGTATAAACCACTTGCACACACACCAGTTTATACGCACTGCATTCAGACAGTGTTCAGATTCTAATTTATTTCATATTTTGTTTTCTTATAGCTCTATACTAAAATTCATTTATGCCTGAATTCATTTTTTTAAATCTCATCACTCTGCATTGAATACCCCAGAAAGACAAAGCAACAGAATTTCAAAAGTGTTTTCAAATGATTAAAAGAAAAGCTCTGCAGACCCTTTGCTTTGACAAAGTTCCCAAGTAGTTCCCAATATAGACCCTTTGTTATACGGTTTGGGTTTGGCAAGTGCATGAAAATAACTGAGATGGCTCCTGTTTCGCTTGATTCTCTCTGCTTCAGTGAAGAATTCCAGGAGCCCAGTGGCTTCCAGAAGTCCTAAACAGAAGACCTAAAACATCCATGATATTTCAATAAGGAGAGATCATTTGGAAGAACTGAACATGATTTATTGAGATAGAGAAATTAATTAATGTATTTGGCAATTAGACTCTGATGACCCATGGCAGAACAGAATGGTGGTGGTGAAGATGAAGATGGAGGCTTGGATGGAGCTCTAAGTAACTCGGGTGAGGTGGAGATGGAGAAGAGGTGGGTTGCATGAATGAGAGTGTGAAAGGGAGAATGCCAGAAGAGCACTAAGATTTAAAGCATGCAGAGTGGAGGCTGATTGGCTCAAAGAAGGTGGACAAGATGATGATTGGGTTAAAGTAATGACGTCAGTATTGAGTTTGACAGCGTGGGAAGGTGGAAGTGATATAAAGAATAGACTAGCAGCTGAAGATCCGGGAAAGCCGGCAGATGAGTGATTACAGATCTTCCTTTTTGAACTTATGCATACGCTTCATTTCCTAGAGCTTGCCCAGGCTAAACTGAGCAATCAGGGAAGAAGAACCCTGGCAGGAGAGGTGACAAAGAACCCCATGGTCACTCTAGAGGTCCTGTGTAAAGATGGGAGAAACAACACTGCAACATTCCACTGATTTAGGCTTTATGGTAGAGTGACGAGACAGATGAAGTCTCTTCTCAGTGAAACACATAACAGCAAGCTTTTTGCTTGCAAAAGAGCCCCTGAAGGAGTCTCAGGATGTGATAAACAAGATTCTCTGGTCATTCTGAGGAAATCAAGCACATTACTGGCTAGGCTTATTACCTGCCTGATACCATCCCAACAGTGAAGAATAATAGGGGTAGCATCATGTTGGTCATGGTTTATGGGAGGCTGAGCAAAACAAGTCAGAGTACACTTGATGCAAACCTGTTCCAGATTGCAAATGACCTCAGAATATGCCAAGTGTTTAAGAAAGTTGACATTTTTTCTACCACAGACAGAAGAGCATTAGCTAGAAAGAAGTTCCCTTCCTATGAAGCATGAAGTAATAGTGCTGGGCTTGGCAGGTGCATAAAAGTGCCATGTGCAGGTTTTAAATCCAAATGGAAAGCTAAGGAAAATTCCTTATAGACCAACAATTCCTGTAGCACTATCACCAGAGGTAAAAGCTAACTGAAGCCAGCAGGTCTATGGATGACCAAAAACTGGCATGGAAGGACCAGGAGGGCTTTTATAATGTGGCTGCTGTGCAGAGCAGCTGCCCCTAACAGTCAGTCTGCACCACCACAGCCCATTCACCACAGATATAAAAACACCTTATTCTAACCTGACAGCTGAGGTTGAATGGTGGCATGGCTCCAGCCGGGTCCCCTGCTGCTTACACAGAATTTTAATGGCATTAAGACAAAGACCACAGGCACTGGGGTAGCTTTATAAACCAAAGGCCATTGTGCTTCCCATCGCACCATGCTGGCATGCAATCACACAAACGGTGTTCACATTCAGCTTTTGTCTTATATTCATTCTCTAGCTTATTTTTTTGCCTAACCTCCTTACCTCAGCTCCACACCAGCAGCAGGGAGCTCTTCTGACCTCTGTTTAATCCTCAGCCACCTGCATTTGAGCCTATGTAACAACATCCTAGCTGGAACTCGGCTCAAATGCATCACTGATATTCAGCAGTAGTGGACAGAGGTGCCTGTTTCTTTTGAAGGCCCATTCATATTCTTTCTACATTTCTCACTCTACCTTGGAATCTTGACATACACACTCATACTGTACATACACTACCAGTCAAAGGTTTGGACACACCTTCCCATTCAATGTTTTTTCTTTATTTTCATGACTATTTACATTGCAGATTCTCACTGAAGGCATCAAAACTATGAATGAACACATATGGAATTATGTAGTAAACAAAAAAGTGTGAAATAACCCAAAACATGTTTTATATCTTAGATTCTTCAAAATAGCCACCCTTTGCTTTGATCACTGCTTTGCACACTCTTGGCATTCTCTTGATGAGCTTCATGAGGTAGTCACCTGAAATGTTTTCCAACAGTCTTGAAGGAGTTCCCAGAGATGCTGAGCACTTGTTGGCCCTTTTGCCTTCACTCTGCAGTCCATCTCAACA